>CAOLHI010002059.1:0-295471 GCA_948474755.1 Ctenosaura bakeri
AAATTTGAGCAGCCAGTTTCTCTTGAACTTCTAACCTCTTGGAAATGGGAAATAATAAGGTACTCTGAAATGCAAGTCTCTTTCACACTACAAAGTTAGTTCTTTGATTCCCACTTTAACTACAATGGCCGCATCCTATGAAATTTAAGGAGTTGCATTTTGGGGAGGTGTTTAGAATTCTCTGGCAAAGAGCTCTAACGATTCACCAAACTACAAATCCCAGGATTCCACAGGAAGAAACCACATGAGTTAAAGTGGAATCAAAATTCTATAAATGTATAGTGTGGAAGAGATCTAAACCTCTTTTTAATTCTTACAGATTATAAATTTTCAAATTTTGCAAGATTGTCTCTACAAAATGTTGCTCTTCTGCCTGACAAGAGGCATCAAAATGAGTTTCTACACTGCTAGCTGGAGATGGTTACAGGCAACTCCCTTATTGCAACAGTGTTTACTATCTACTGGTCTGTCTCCAGGGCAGTTATGGTCTATAGAGCACATATAAGCTTGGGTCCAGACTGACTGAAAGACTGTACTTCCCTACATAAGCCTCTCTGAAATTTTAGATATTTGGGGAAGGCTTCTCTCAGTCCCATCAATTTCATAGGCACATTTGTTAAGGACAAGTGAGTATGCCTTCTTGATGAAGTTCCTAGTCTGTGGAACTCCCCCTCACAGGTGTCCTGGGCCAGGAGTCAGCTTCTCTAGGTGAACAGCAGCTTCAAAGGAGGACAAACAGACTCAAGCACACCAGGAGCTGATCAGGCTGGAATGAAAGCCAGCTGGCTCCAGCCTTTGTGTGTTTGCTGGCCCTTGCCTTTGTGTGTACTACAGATTCCCTGATTGCTGTCTGCCTGCCTTCTCTGACCTTTGGACTGTCTGACCTTGCTGCCCTCTGGATTCTTGACCTTTGGACTGACACTGGACTTTCCTTCTGCTTCACCCTGACCAGGCAAGCTTTATTAGACTGCTAAGCTATATCTGTTTGCCTGCTGAATATCTTGGCAATCCATTGCCTGACAACAGGCAGCTGGCTCCCTCTGTACACAGTTTCTGTCAACAGGCAAAGACATGCCAGTTATGGCTATCCCCTCAAAGAAATGTGCCTGGTTCTCAGTTTTAAGGTCTTTTGGATATGAGGTAAAAGGTTTATTTGTAATAATAACTGGGTTCCTCTCCCTGCTCCCACATTTTCATTTCCTGGGCTGAACCTTCTCTGGCCTTTTCAAATTTCTGGCAAAAATCTGTCTGTAAACAGAGGACAAATCAAAAAGATTTCAGAATAAAATACAAATAATTGGGTGAATAATTTCATTCCTGCCCATATCTCATATCACTGTGGGATTAATTCCAGTTACTCCTATATGAAATTAATCGGAGAGAGGGACACAACGGATCCACAAATAGTAGCTTTAGGCCCTTTCCACAAGGGGAAATAACACGTGGTAGCGTGATGTCCGTGGGAGGTCGTCTACACCGTAAAGTGGATTGAGGTGGATTACTTTAGAGTAATTCCACACCCCAATCCACGCTAGGGCGTCCGGAAGTGGCAGTGCCGCGTACTTTTTAAAAACCACTTTTTATGTGGTTTTTAAAAGGCACGGGGCATGCAGCCCCGTGCAGCCCGCGTCGCAGCGCCCGGTGTGGATTTGCAGGCGTGTGCAAGGGCGTGCGGGCAGATCTGCCGGGGGCGGGATTTCCAGCTGGCGAGGTTCTCCAGTTGGTGGAGAGCCTCCGCCAGTCATAAGCCGCCATTTTGGGTGCTGCCGGATGCCACGGGATGCCGACAAGTGTGAAGCAGCGAAACGCGCTGCTCCACACGGCGACGGATTCAGGTAAGCTCCGTTTCAGCGTGGTTTACCCCGTCTCTCTGTCCGCATGTGGAAAGGGCCTTAGTAAAAGATTCACAAATAATGAATTAGGATTAGAGCTCGTGAAGAAGAACATGTACAACTAAAGTCCTTATGCTACATTGTTATAGAACTATATTCCACTTTAACTGCCATGGCAACTTCCTGTGAACTTCTGGGGTTTACAGTTTAGTCAGGCCCAAGTACAATCTAGCTAAGAATTCTAACTAACCCTTCCTAGACTGCAAATCCCAGTGTAGAGACACCACTTGTGTCAAGACCAGGGTTAGGGAGATCTCTTGGGGAGGCCAGGGCTATGACAATAAAGGTCTGCTATATCTCCACCTTCTTAGAGAAATGCAGCACCCTTCTACACTTTTGTCCCCCACTGGCTTACTCTTCCAGTATCTCCCACTTCTGCTTCCCTAAACCTGCAACCTTTCAGAGACAGGGCAAAGCATGGATTTATTCATCCAATGACAATGTTACTGGTGGTAGCATTATGCCCAAATCCAGGGCAAAGAAGCCCTTTGGGAGACCGTTCTTACCAAAAAATATAATTAATTATTTATTAAACTGTCAGAGTAAAAGGTAGTTGGTAACTTAGGTATCAGCAACCAGCACAACACAAGCAAATGTAAACCAGCCAACACTTTCCCTTTCACTCTTGCACACACTCGCTCAGAGGGCTCCTTCACTCCCTCTCAATTCCAAGCACTTTCTCTAACTCTCACTGACTCTCTCCAGCTCTGTGTCAGTTAAATTTCAGTTATCTACCTCCCCTATCTAGCCCCTCCCTCAGGCTATCCAGGGTTTCATTTCAACAGCTGATCTCTTGCTAGGGTGGCTCTGTTGCTAAGCCCCCACTCCACAGGGCTTGTCACACCCAGGATTCCATAGGAAGCTGCCATGGCAGTTAAAATGGAATATAGTGCTATTTAAGCATAGTGTGATAAATTCCTGAGATAACAAAACAAATACAATAGACTCACATTTTCATGTGCCTTTAACACCCTCTGATTTGTTTTTCATTTGTTTCTAGACATGTCTCTGATTGTAGATGGGGGTGGCAAAATATGGCTGTATGTGGCATGCCTGTGGCTGGTTTGTTGTTGTTTTTTTTACTCTTGGATCCCTACAGATTTCCTGGATGTGGGGAGCTTAATTGCCTCTCCTAGAACTCTCCAGGGCAGGAATTAACCTTTCAAATAAGTTGATGGGCTACTCTATTTGTTGTTATGCAGTTCAAGGCAACTCTGAGGCAACTCCCCAATTGGGCAATTCTACTATATGGGCTTCTTGTCAATATTCTGTTCACAGGAAGTTTGTCATTGCTTTCCTCTTAGGCTGAAAGAATGTGATTTGGCCAAGGTCACCCAGTGAGTTGCCATGCCTGAACGGAGATTGGAAGCTTGACTTGCAAAAGTCCAAGTCCAACATGCAAACTACTATACCATACTGGCCCTCAGTATAAGTTATCCTATTATTTTTAATATAATGAAACCAAAAGTGGACTTCCTGTCATCATATCATATCATATCATATCATCATCATCATCCCCATCAGCATTTTGGGAAGTATGTGTGCTTCTGGGGGGTCCCTGGACATGGTGCAGATCTCTACTCATGTTGTAGGTAGACATTTTGTCATTTAACGTATGTGCAACCTTTGTAGTACTCTCACTTTATATATACTGCTGCTACCTTCTTGATATCACACTTTTTAAAAACAACCAACAACAACAATTTTATCAGCAAACTCAAGAATCTGGCAAGCTAGCGTTTACACAGTAGAATGTCTGAGACTTTTTTGACCTAATTTCTTGACCAGAGTTCAGTGTAATAAGTGGGCCTCCAGGCAATAATTGCTCTATTAATATTTAATTAGGGATCCATAGCTTCATAAATCAAAGGCAATGCTGTCAACTGACTATGGAGATAAGAATTTGGGACATGCATTTATTGCTCAAGATGAGATATTAACTCATTGTCCAGAAAAAAAAGAGCAACAGCTACACCAAAACCAAACAAAACCATGGCAGCATGAAACCTACAGATGAAATGTGGGCAACATGGAAAGCTTGCTGCCCTATGAAATGCTACACCTTTTAAGGTTGGCTTCTTTACTCATTAAAGTTTTTCTATTCCGCTCCATATCTAGAGATCTCAGGTGAAGGACACACAATAAAAACAAGTTAAAATACTTACACAACAATTTGATAGAATAAAGGAAACCAGAGGTCCAAAATATACAACCGTATGATCAAAGTCCAACTGTAATCACCCTGCCTTTAAAGTTTGCCTGAAAATCTGTTGTTTTGTTTTAATTGTGCCACAAAAATGAATCCAACGTTGGTGCCAATTAGGCCTCCAAAGGAAAGAAATTCCACCATTAGCAGCCTATCTTCTTATCTTTGTATAATATTTTATCCCTAAAAGTGGAACTCTTTAGCAGATCTTATTACTCAGGCAAAAATATGCAAGGGGTCCTTGAGTCAGCCATCTTTAATACCCATCACATGTGAGTGTCCAGAGTTTTATAGTGGGGTTCCATTGGGTGTGCAATTGGCTCCATCCAGTGCCAGCTTCAGATTTTACGAGTCCCAGGCAGAATGCACTGGAAGAGGAGGAAGTGTTCCTTAGTTGATAGATCCTGGTTGGTTTATCCAGCAGTAACAGATGGCAATAACTCTCTGTTCCTGAGTACAGCTCCACTAGAAATATTGTGGGGAATTTATAGGGGGATTCTTCCCACACTAATAGTGAAAATAGCATCTCTTCTCTGGCAAACAGTAGGGACACAGGGAAAGGAAAAATCGAGAGACAAGAGAAGAGGAGGGGGTGGATTTCTTGTCTTTCACACACTCTATCTTTCTTATGGAATAGTGAATTGTTAAGATAACATTAAGATAACATAGTGAATTGTTAAGATAACATTTTGGAATCACTTGGAGTACTGCATTCCATTCTGGGTGCCTCAATTTAAGAAGGATGTAGACAAGTTAGAGCAGGCTCAGAAAAATGCAGCAAGGATGATAAGACATATATATGGAAAGCAAAACGTGTGAGGAATGATTGAGGAAACTGGGTACATTCAGCCTGGTGGACCAGGTCTAATGCCTTCAATTTACAGGAGGATGTAATTCAATTGAACACTAGAAAGATCATCTTGATGGTAAGAAGAGCTTGGCAATTGAATGAATTACTTTCAGGGGTGTTGGGGCCTCTTTCTCTGGACATCTTGAAAAAGAAGCTGGGTAGCTAACTGCTGGGGATGTTGTAGCTGGAGTTCCTGAAGTGGGGTGGGCTGGGGCTGGGGCTGGGGTGGACTTGATGATCTGTGAGGCCCCTTTCAGCTCTATGATATTATGATTTTGCCATTCTGTCCCTTTTCTGCCCTGTGATTCTTCATTGTTCATGTTTCTACAAGTGGAATTGTTGGTGTGGAATGCCCCAAGGTTATGCCTCTTAAGGCATGAAAAACTATTGTTGGCAGCCTATAATATTCTGGTGATGTGTATCTCACAGGGAGGCAAGGGGGCCTCAGAGGATACAGATGATCAGTGTGGTTGACACACTGCTATTTTTCGCCCATTAGAAGTGGGAAAAGGAGAAACAAGAAACCAAAGGACAAGTATACAGGTTTTAAAACAGAGACTACCTGCAAGTATCTGAAGATGCTAACTGTCCACCTTGCTAGAAATTTGATGGGGAAACAGCATCTGCTGGAGTAGTAGAGAGCCAGCACAGTGTAGTGGTTTGAGCACTGGGCTATGGGTTTGATTCCCCACTCGGTTGTGGAAACCCTCTGGGTGACTTTGGGAGCATCACCCACAAACTCTCAGCTCCAGGAAACGCTGTGATAGGTTTGTCTTAGGGTCACCATAAGTTGAAAATGCCATGAAGGTACACAACAACAACAACAAGCTGTGAGCCTGTATCATCAGAACCAGCTATGGTTAGCCTCTACATTTTTGAAAGAAGTGCTAAGAGTAAAATGTCACTAAGCCTCTTCTCTCTGCTCCATATTTTGTGTGCGTGCAATGAAGCCTGGTCTTGTCATTAGGCAGAGTAAGGCAGCTGTCTCAGGCAGCATATTTTAGGTGTCATGAAAAGGAAGCAGGTTGTCATTAATTTACCACAGTTGTATTTTTATTCCCAAGGAGATAAATCATATGTAAGTGATAAAGAGGTAAATGGAAGACCACAATAAGTTGGTTGGCATTGGGTACTATATGCAATTACTCCACTAAGTGGGGAGTGGTTTGTCTTTTGCTACTCCATCTCAGACACCCAAATATCTTGGGCCAGTCCTGCTCATTGCCATTTCCTTAGCATGCTGTTTAGTAGTGTGTAACCATCCAAAGCTTGGAGGCTCATGGGAAACATGGTTCTTTTGCAACACTTACTTCATTATTTTCCTGCAAGCTCTGAGCCATTCTTCACCATATTTGTGGATCATCTAAATATCTTCAATCCAAACATTTTATATAATGGACAGGAGACCACGAGCGGTGTCACTGTGCAAAACACAGGGGTCCATAAAATGATATGACTGTCCTTTCACATGAGAATTTGATCTTTGACAATCTAAAAATGCTTCCTTGCTCCCCCAGCTGCAGACTTTAGATATGTTTTTTATTGTAACAGTGTTCCCTGTGTGCCAGGGCTTTGTTTCTTCTCTTTTATTCTAACACACAGTCTAAAATCTGCATTGCCAGCAAAGTTTTCCTTTTGTTAACGCACAGGTAGCCTCATTATTTGTACTTGTGGCTTGCTGAGGCACTGGGGGATTGTCTTTGCATGAATGGAACCAATGGTTAATTACTAGTCCTGTCTTTGTGCCATAACTGACCTGGTAAATTTCAACTAGGACTCACAGAAACTCAAAAAGAAAAGCGACAGCTTCAATTAAAATCTCAAATATGTTAGTGCAACACAGAAAATGAATGAGGTGCCCACCTCAGCCCATTATTTCTGAAATTTAGATTCAGCCTTGCAAAGAAAAATGTGCTGGCATAGTTAGAATTGCTTTATGAGCATTTAACCGTCTCACAGTGCTATAGCTAGTCATTTGGGACTTATCTATATGATCAAAGGAAGTACATTTGTACTACATTTTAGTCATCCTACTTTTGTTAAAAAATGTCTCTAAGAAATGTTTTAGCTTTCTTAGCATGTTAGCTAAAGTCATTTGGCTAACATGACATTTAGCTTCTTGAGGTGGAGCAGAAAATGCTGGCTATGCCCCCCCCGCCCCCCACCAAGCTGACGTGCATAACACCCAAAGACAGACATGGCATTGTGATGCATGAGGCAGAAAATCTCACAAATGCTTTTCCTAATTGCTGGGGATAAAAATGCAATAGTAACAAATTAAATACCTAAGAATTTGCTGTGCTTTTGTAACACCTAAAATCTTCTTCCCCCTCCCCAATGGTAAGGGTGGCTGTTCTGTAAGGCCATCATGAAAGGTAAAAGTCTTCCTCAGGTGTTTCCCAATGATCAGTAAAAACATCAGTAACTGGAAAAAAATCGATGAGTAAGAACCAACAACAAGATGAAATAAAGGGGTTTTTTTCTGTTTGTTTTTAAACCTTTAGGATATGAGAATGGCATAATACCTGAAAAATCATGCTTCAACTTCTGCTTTTAAAAATACATGGAAAAGTTGTGAGAAACTAGTATTTCTACACAAGAAAAAGGAACAATGTTACACCTTGTTACGCTGCACATGAAATGTAAAACACTTATGTCTTCATTACAAGAAAAGTAACAAGTTAGAGGTCACAATGTTATTTATAATGTGTTATTTCCAAGCTCTTAAAGTAATCACTGGAAAACAAAAATGAAAAATGAATAGCAATTACAACTAAAGTAAGTTCCATCCAGATACTCAATAAAATCCATTTTAAGAGAAAAAAGACTAAAAATAAATACACCTTTAGCACAACTCTAGAGTAGTGCTTCTCAGGCTATCTGATGTCGAGGACTGGCAATTGCTTCCTCCCCCAGCCAGTGAGTCAGTGTCGTTGTTGTTATGTCCCTTCAAGTTATTTCTGATGCATGGCAAGCCTAAGACAAACTTATCATGGGATTTTCTTGGCAGAATTTGTTCAGAGAGGTTTGTCCTTGCCTTCCTCTTAGCCTGAGATGGTGTGACTTGCCCAAGGCCACCCAGTAGGTTTCCATGACTAAGCAGGGGTTTGAACCCTGGTCTCCCAATATTCCATTCCAACACTCAAAGCACTACACTAGGCTGGCCAGAGACCAACACAATATTTGTGTCTATTGGCTACTAATCTTTCTTTCTTTCTTTCTTTCTTTCTTTCTTTCTTTCTTTCTTTCTTTCTTTCTTTCTTGGAAATTAACCAGGGACCAGCAGGCAGTGGCTCAGACGTGGCACCAGACAATGGGGCCACCACTTTGAGGAGCACTGCTGTAGATGACTATGAAGATGGGACCTGCCCTATCTGTCCCCTGCATCAGAGGCAGCAGTGTTAGCTTGAAGTCTTCAGTCTCTTTGGTTCAATAGAAATCACAGCTTAATGCCAAAAGAGTATAGAGAAAGCAAGCTTTACACCAGCATGAGTCCTCTAATAGCAAAGACTCTGCTAATTGAAATTTCAGAACAAAAAAGTTCCTGGTACTCAATTATGAAAGAAGAGAAGGATGTGGATGTTCAGTGCCCATTTGCAAAGCCTAGTATACTATCTGCTTGAAGGAGATGTGATTGGTGATGTTCAGTTCAGTTTGATTGTTCAAAGATACAGGCTGCCTCTGCCTCACAAATATGCCATTTCCGCACTAGCCTGTTATAATGCGATGATTCCACTTTCAACATCCTCTGGAATCCTGGGGTTTGCAGTTTTAGGAGGGGCCGGCTGGCCCCTCCTGAAACTGCAAACCCCAGGATTCCAGAGGATGATGAAAGTGGAATCATCGCGCTATAACAGGCTAGTGTGGAAATGGCCCATGTTCTGACAGTGTGGGAATAGGATAGAGAAACTCTTTGAGTCTGAGAGCAACATTTAGTTTCAGAGAGGTTGTTGAGGGCTTTTTTTCCAGTGATAGGTAGGGCCACAAAGAAAAGTGTAGGACCCAAAATACCAGCACACTTGAAGCTTAAACCCTATGCCCTAGAAGAGACATTTCAAGCATTGACGGAGCAAGAAAAATGTACCTAAGCTTGAAGGTCATCAAAACAGTGGCATCATGTGGAAAGAGGCATGGTATTCTGATGACCTTAGAGGGCTGGATTCATCCTAATGTTCCCTGGCCCTGATACAGACTTTTGGGTACCACCAGAGTTTGTTTTTCTTAGACTTCCTCATTAATCCTTATGCTAAAAACATGTCATGAAGAATGTTAACAACTGAGTGATCCTGCTGCTTTTCAGAAAGATAAAATCTTGCTTTTCTTTCAGACGTGGTTTAGAGTATAAATATGTGTTTCATTTTAGATAATTTTGTCATAGGGGTTTCATTCAGTAATGATTTATTGGTGCCTTATTCTGTGCATTACTAACAAGAGTTAGCTAAAGTACCACTGCAATTGTCTCTGTGAGATCCTCTGCCAGCACCCACACAAACCCATTACTGCTGCTGCCTATCAGCTGTTTGGTGCATTTAGTCTTGCTCCCCAACAAAAGTCTGTCTAATGTGAGACTCTATAGCAGCACTACCACAAGCATCTCCTCTTGTCTCACAGAAACATGCAGTCCTGCAACCTTTGAAAGATACTGTCAAGATGGTGCTGGAAGAGAGTTCCGTGGATGCCACAGACTGCCAAAATGACCAATAAATGGATCCTAGAGCAAATCAGAACCGAACTCTCACTAGAAGCCAAAATGACCAAACTGAGACTATTGTACTTTGGCTGTATCATTAGAAGACATGATTCAATAGATAAAGTGGGAGACAGTAGGAATGGAGAAAGAGCACATTACAGGTTGACAGACTCAGTGAAGGAAACCATGGCCTGGAGGATGCATAGGGCTGTTGATGAGATGGTGGCCATTTCTACACTACATTGTGATCATGCTATTATTCCACTTTCAACATCCTATGGAATCCTGGGGCTTGCAGTTTAGGGAGGGGAATTTAGAATTCTCAGCCAGAGAGCTCTTTGGCCTCAGTAAACTACAAACCCCAGAATTCCACAGGATGTCGAAAGTGGAATAATAGCATGATCACAGTGTAGTGCGGAAATAGCTGGTGTCTTGGAGGTCTCTCATTTTGTAAGGTCTCTGTAAGTTCAAACCAACTTGATGGCAATTAACATCAGCAACAACCTATGTGTGTGTTTGTGTGCCTGTATGCATACATATTTGTCTTCTTTTTAACAAAATTATAATCAATCAACCATTCTCTGGTTTTATATTGCCATCACTGTTAGTTTGTTTTAAACTTAGGCCCTTTCCGCATGTGGGAAAGGAACCGTGCAAAAACGGGACTCACCGGACTTCTTCTGCGGCCAGGCAAGTCCATTGGGACGAGGAGCAGTGCGAGCTTGTCGTTCCGCACTGCTCCGGCGTCCAAAATGGCAGCTTCTGGGTGGTGGAGGCTCTCCACCAACCGGAGAAGCTCGCCAGCCTAAAGCCTGCCCGGCAGATCTGCAGGCATGCACTAGTGCGCGCCTGCAAATCTGCACTGGAGCGCGGTGACAGAGTGACACAGGGTCACGTGCGCCGTGCTTTTTAAAAACCTCTTAAAAGAGGTTTTTAAAAAGCACGCTGCATGATCAGTTCTGGTCGCTCCGGAGTGGACTGAGGTGCGGAACTACGAAAAGTAGTCCGCCCCAGTCCACTCCACGGTGCAGAAGACCTCCGTCAGAGGTTGCTCTGTACCATTTTAATAGGCTGGTGCGGAAAGGGCCTTGTTGTCCAGTCTTATTCATTTAAGGAGTGAAAACACATTATCTGGAATGTAATATATAAACTTGAAAACCAAACCAACAATCCTAGTTTTTAATGGAGCACTAATCAATAATTGATTGATAACATGACTATCACAAATTATGGGTTTGTAACCATTCACTTGTTTGCAGGCCTACTCAAACACATTGATAGTAATAAAAGCAGCAGAGCTTAGAGATTCAGTAACTGCATCATTCCTTCATAACTATTGAGCTGATGCCACCTGGTGGATATCTTACAGATCTACAGAATGCCCTGAAAACAAATTGAACTTGAACAAGGGTATTTAAAGTTCTTCAAGCTAGGAAACAACAAGAAATGTAATATCTTCTGAGCATGAGGTTACTAACATTTTAAAATGTTGCATAGCGTAGCAAATGAGACCCCCAAAAAACAGTTTGCTCACAAGATATCCAATACCATTCCTATCATGTATCCTTCTTCCCTGACCTTTCTTGCTTTCTATATTTCTTAGCCCTTTCTCTCCAGTCCCTGCAATCAGCGCTCTTCCCTCTCCTTCTGAGAAATACAGCTCATCCAATTCTTCTGATCCAGGACTTGGAAAGGCAGTTCTCTTGGATTATAACTCCAAGGGATTCTGGAGGTGTTTCTCGACTGAGGTTCCTTGTGCTGCTAATAAAAAAGACATTGTACAGAATCTATTACGTACTGAATTTTACACTTTTGCTATCCGTAACTGGGCTTTTAAGGCCAGGAACCTATTGGGATAAATCATTTCTGGAATGAGTGGTTTGACAGTCTGCTTGCTCATGCAATCAGTGGTGGTGGTAGTTAAGTAAGGATGGAGATGAAGCTGGCTGCAAACCACCCATTTCATGGATGCTTCAGCGTCAAGATGTTATGATAAGAGTAGTTTATAAAAAGAGGATAGGCAGTTTTCCAAAACATCTATCTTGGAGTCACCTGGCTTCTAGGAACGCTTCCCCCAAATCAGGCATTCATGGAATTGTCAGCTGGGAGCCAGCTGCAACCTTCTCTTGTTTTTCTTTATCTTATCACCACCACCTTCTCCTTATCACCAGTGCACCTTTGGAGTGCACAAACATAGTAGTAGTGGAACCTTAGCCTCATGTCCAATAGATATCAATGGAAGTTGTTGTTGTGTGCCTTCAAGTAATGACCCTGAGACAAAACTATCATGGGGTTTTCTTGGCTAGATTTGTTCAGAAAGGGGTTTGTCTTTTCTTTCTTCTGAGGCTGAGATAGTATGACTTGCTCAAGGTCAGCCAGTGGATTTCCATGGTTGATTGAGGATTCAGATCTTGGTCTCCAGAATCATAATCCAACACTCAAATTACTATATTACACTAGGTCTCACAACGAAAATTGTACCAGATCCTAATTGAAGAGTTCAGCATTTACACTGCGGGGGGGGGGATTAAGATTTCAATTTGTTTAATGTAAGCCCTTATTATCAATTAAAACAAAAGTGCAAACTAAGCAAGTATAGAAATGTTAGTACTCTTGTTGGCCCCTTTCCTGCTTTGTTTCCCCAACCTATCCTCTTTGATTTCCCTCTTATGAAAGTTTAAACTGGATAATTTAAATTGTCCAGTATATGGATTTTTGGAGTTGTTGCTTACAGAGGTATTTGGATGCCCCTTCAGACTGGTAAAAATAGGGATCACAGATCAAACTGATTTGCATTTTTTAATTTTGAGTTCTTCATTGCCTTATATTATGAAGAATTTGTGAAATCTGGAAACTGCAAATCAAGATGGACTGGATGAAACTCTTGCCCATCTGCACTGCTCAAATTCTGTTGCTGTTCTTAGGCCATTTCCACACTAGACTGTTATAGTGCTTTGAGGCCTCTCCCTAAACTGCAAACCCCAGGATTCCATAGGATGTTGAAAGAGAAAATAATAGCACTATAACAGTCTAGAGCAGAAATGGCCTTAGTATGCAGAGCTGCCGTACCTGCCTGCCTTGAAACTTTTAAAGATGAATACCTTATCAGGAAAACAAAATGGCAACCTTAATTCAGTACCACAAACATGTTGGAAAACACAGGGAATAAGACTTTAAGAATTAAACACTCTTAATCCTCTATCTGGATATGTGAATCTATCGATTTCTGTTCCCACCCCATCTTAATTTTTAAATCTCATGGTCTTTCCACTGATTGTATGAAGATATTTGTGAATTTTAGAAGGAGCTTGTATTTTTTAAAAAAATGAACTAAAGGAATTAAATGATATTCTCACTCACCCCTAGTTAAAAGCAAGTATAGGGGTGGGAGCAATAGGGTTGCATCAAGTATCTTGAAACTTAATCTCAGGGGGTGCATCCTTCATTAGCCCCATATTCAATGTCCATGTGAAAAGATGTAGGAAATAAGGTTAATCATAACCCTCCCAATGGTTCCAATTTGACAGGGACAGTCCCAATTAATCCTTTGTCATCCTACTTTTCCACTGTTATTAAAATGTCCCAGCTTCTCGCTCCTCCTCCTCACTTTCCCACTTTGTCCTCAGCTTACTTAAATCGTTGCAAACAGGTGCAAACATAGTTTGTACCACATTAACTCGGTGGAGGGGTAGAGATGGAGAGACTGAATCTGGCTCTTCCCAGTTGGCTCAAAAAAACCCAAACTTTGGTAACCTCTCCAGCTTGTCTGTGCTTCCTAATTAATAAGTTTTGCCATCTTGACCACATTCTTATGTTGCCCGGCCACATGACCCAGGCCCTTTTCACACAGCATTTCCGATGTGAAAGGGCCCCTTGAGCGTCACACACATGTGAGGAGCGATCCACACGATGCACTCACATTTGCTCAAGGACCTGATGCAGACCGCGCACACATTTTTTCATTTTCAGCTTGAAGCCGAAAATGCTGCGCAGTCGTGCATTGCTCCAGGGCCCTGCACGCACTTACCTGGCATGCGGACCCTCGGGAGCTGGGCCGGTCGCGCTTCCTGTCCAGTGCAGGCTGGGAAGGTCCCAGGCTGCACTGTGAAAGGAAGAGGCGGGGCTCTCGCGCAAGCAGGAAGCTCGTACGGAGCCGAAGAAGCAGGGAAGCGAGACCCTCTGTCTGGAGGCTGCTCACGTGAGCCCCGCACGCCAGCACCGCGAAAAGGTAAGGTGCAAAAAGGGTCCCAGTTTTCATCTGTGAAATACTGAGGCAGGTGTAAGTGTAGCAGCTTGAGTATTGGACTACAACACTGCAGACCAAGGTTCAATTCCCTGCTTGGCCATGGAAACTCACTAGAGGACCTTGGACACATCATGCATTCTCTGCCCCATAAAACCCCATGATGGTTTTGCCTTAGGGTTGCCATAAGTTGGAAATGGCTTGAAGGCACACAACAACAACAACAACAACAACAACAACAACAACAACAACTGCTTATACAGTTATTAAGTAAAATATATTCAGCGGCAGCCACATTAGCCATGCAGGAAAATACAACAAAATCCAAAATACATATCCCAGTAATACCTTTATTAGGACAATCCAGGTACCTTACACTAGCTTTAGAAACTCACTGGCTTTATCAGCAGGAAAATATCTTAAAATCATCCAGGAGAAGAAAAGTGATGGTGTCCGAGTCACAGGCCTGTATCTTCTTTCAGATGTTTGCTTGAGATAGTTTTAAGGTGGTCTTGAAGGAGACCTGAGACAGGTAGAGGTGCCCTCCTTTCCTGTGAGGGCTGCGGACATAGGCACTATAAGACATGGAATAACATGCTGGTCATCACTGGTAGAAATAAAGTAAAGTACCTTTGAGATCTGGGCTATCTCTGTTCTCACAGAATCAAAGAGCTGGAGGAGACCACAAGGGTCATTGAGTTCAGCCCTCTGACAGATTGCCATCCAGCTTCTGTTTAAAAACCTCCAAAGAAGGAGACTCAACAACACTCCAAGGCAGTGTATTCCACTGTCAAACTGCTCTTACCATGAGGAAGCTCTTCATAATGTTTAGATAGAATCTCTTTTTCTGACGTTTGAAGCCATTGTTCCATGTCCTAGTCTCTGGAGCAGCAGAAAACAGGCTTGTTTTATCCTGCATATGACATCCTTTCAAATATTTAAACATAGTTGTCTTGTCACCTCTTAACCTTCTGTTCTCCAGGCTAAACATATCCAGATCCTTCAGGCCATTTTCACACTACACTGTTATAGTGCTATTATTTCTACTTTCAACATCCTATAGAATCCTGGCATTTGCAGTTTAGGGAGTGACATTTAGAATTCTCAGCCAGAGAACTCTTTGGCCTCAGTAAACTACAAACTCCAGAATTCCAGAGGATGTTGAAAGTGGAATAATAGCACCATAACAATGTAGGGCAGAAATGGCCTAAGTCACTCCTCCTAAGGTATGGTTTTCCACTCTTCAGGTCCTGTGTGAGGCTGCAATCCCTTCTGTCAAGGAAATTCTTCCCCTTGCTTTGGCTTTAACAATCCATTAGGTGGCACCCAATATCTGACATTTTCCTTTTGACTTTCTGCAAGGATGCCTTATAACATTTATAAAACAAGGCTTGGTATGAAGAGAAAAGTGTTATCAGATATCTTTGTGTCCAGAACTGCAGTGAAGCTTGATATTCTGAAATAAGAGACATCCATTCCATTCTAAAGGGCTGCAGTGATCTCTGCCCATTTAATTTACTGCTTAAAGAGAAGTACAGTATTATTTCTGAAGATTAGAGGTGAACAATCTTGCGAATGTAACCCAAACAACTCTATACGCCAACATTTGGAAAGTAATCCTTGATAAGTAATTTAGTCCCATTACTCATTACAGTGTTTCAAAACCAACTAATTGTTGTTGCTCACTGCAATGTTAAAAAAAAACACTAACTTGGTATTTTACTTTCTGTACTGCTTAGTATGTTTTGCATTCCTTCCATTTCTCTGTTGGAGGAGATAAGGGATGGCAAAAAACCTCAAAAATTATTGTTTTAAAGCTTTTCAATTTTTTAAAAAATGATTTTGGTTGTAACTGGAAAACATCACTCATTTTTCTGCCTTTCCTGGAGATACCAAGGATTGAACCTTAGCTCTGCAGCAGGCCAAATGTGAGCTACAGCCCCTCCTACTAGCTAATGATTGTCCATCCTTTCCTGTACTATCTTCCTCTCCATTCCGCCTGTAATCTGCACAGCACAGCTATGTCAGCTTTATACCATTTTAACTGTCATGATTTCATGCTGCAGAATACTAAGTTTGTAGTCAGGTAAACAAATTATGCTCCTGTGTAAATAGGCATCAAAGCTCTTTAAGAAAGAATACTAAGTACCCTACCAAACTACAAATGCCAGGATTCCGCAGGATGGAGCCATGATAATTAAGGCTTGCATCACTGTACTGACAAATGTCAGTCTAAGGAACTCTGATGCCAAGATTAATAATGCAGAACCAAGACATTGCCAAAGTTTAGCTCATTCCATTTGCACTGCACTGTTGATTGAAATTTTATTGATGTATCAGTCAGTAGAAATGTAGAAATATATTTTGAGATAAAACACAGGGAGAACAGTTTAATGGAGAAAATGGTGGTAAAAATTGGAACGTGCCCTTTATAATTGCCTGGGCACCCTCAAAGGATATGGTGCTGGCATAGGAAGGAGGTGTGCCATCAGCCCAAGGTACATTTCTGGTTACTTTGGTACAGAACGGGAATGTTGAGAAACTGCTGCAATTGCAATGCCTTGTAGAAATACACACTCCCCCATATGACTTGTGTTATAAGCTGGAACTGAAATGGATTTAATAGGCATTACCATCCCCTGAAGTACAAAAGATACTTAATGCTGTGAAGGTGCAATATATATATATATATATATATATATATATATATATATATATTTTACTGTAGCACCAACGTTAAGCAAATAAAACCAAGCTGGGACTTGTTGGTTGCATAACTATTCAACTCCTGAATCAATATTTGCTACCTTTGGCAGTAGAAGTTTGTCTGTGTCACATGTACAGACTTTACAAATGTGCTGTAGCTGAAATGGGCAAGCGTCCATAGAGACGACTGGATTTGCAACCTACAAATGTAGGCAGGTCTCAATTTTTGTTGAGTTGTGTGGGGGTGGGAATCACAGGGTTGTATCAACTAGTTTGGACCCCACCTCCATGGGCACATTCCCCAGTGGTTACATATTCAGCGTCTGTGTAAAGAGACTGTATACTAATTGTAACTCTTTTACTCGGGGGAGAATACTGATTAACTCAGGATCCTCCCACATGCCACAAAATTATCTAACCTGCTTACTTACTTCTTAAAATATATAATCTGCAGTAATGTAGACTTGAGTCTGTTGACTTGCACAAGTCAGACTTAAGCGGCTTCAGTGACTTGACTTGGACTTGAGTCAGCAGTAAATGATGCACTGACTTGACTCAACTTATGATTTATATATTTTTAGTCACTAACTTGCTGCCCTTGATTTAGTAACATGACACATTCATCCAGAAACCTGACAACTTTGAACAACACTTCCATCTCTTTTTGAATACTGGTCTTATCTCAAGACACATTTCTTAGAGGGGAACAGCAAAAGGATTAGGCAACAGGGTTGAGGCAGCATTGAGATCTGCACAGCAGCCTGTTCCCACTGCTTATAGGAGGAACTTTCTAAATTTTTTCCTAAGAGCAGAAGGCAAAACTCATCTTCAGAGTACATGGTGTATATCTCAGAGGGGAACAGAAAATATGTTAGGCAATGGGCTTGAGGAGGAAGGTTCCTTCCTTCTCAAGCTTTTGGAGATTCAGTAATGGGGAGTGAGAAGGATCCTGTCCTCACTTCTGAAAAAGCCTTCAGCTTGGCAAATGGGAAGTAGGAAGAATCTTACTTCCCACTTCCATAGACTCTTTTAAACCCATTGACACAAAAGCCTACAGCTTCAGGAAGCAAGAGTAAGAAGGATTCTATTCATTACTTCTGAAGTTGCAGATGGCAAAATTGCAAATGTGGAGGGCTGACTCTACTTCAATTATTAAAATTGACTTTATTCAACTCTGTCCAGAAATTCTGGAATATAGGTTGGGGTATAAAGTTAGCTCCCAGATTTGACACTTGACTTGAAAGTATCTTGCAAGAACTTGAGATTTGACTTGAGACTTGAAGGTAGAGATTGAGACTTGACTTGAAACTTGGGAGTAAAAGTCTTTAAGACCTCACTGATGATCTGAATCCTCTTATTACTCCCAGCTAGAATAGACCCTCTAAATAAATGGGATCTATGTTAATGTTGACTCATTTTTGAACAGTTTATTCAATGGGTCCCCTTTAACATTCAGGGCAACTTTTACAATATAATGTGTACATCTGATCTGAGCAGACATTACCAGTTCCCATGGTCTTAATTTTCATACTTAATGCTGGCTTGTCTCTGAAGGAGCACTTTCTTTTATCAAGATTCTCAAAGATCAGCAAGAAGATATGAACTTATATTTGCATTTTCCTGGGTACATATTTCAGATGAGGGGAGGAGGGGAACCTGACTTGTGAGTTTAAATTACATAACAAACATTGGCCTTCAACAATCTATAGACCAGTCGCAGAAAGAGAAACTCAAGCCGTACTCATGTTTGTATAGATTTCTGTGCATCAAATGCCTGGTACTCCATTTCAGCTCTCCATATAAGACATGGGTATACAGGTGTGTAACTGTGAGGCAATTTCAGAAGCCTCTCCCTTGAAGTCCCAAATTGATGCTAAAGGATGCTTGACAGTTGACTAAGACCATTTCTGCACTACACTGTTACACTGCTATTATTCCACTTTCAATATCCTATGGAATCCTGGGGTTTGCAGTTTAGGAAGGGGCCTTTAGAATTCTCAACCAGAGAGCTCTTTGGCCTCAGTAAACTACAAACCCCAGAATTCAACAGGAGGTAGAAAGTGGAATAATAGCATTATAACGAGATAGTGCAGAAATGGCCTAAGTTTGTCACATGTAAATTTTTGCCTATCCCATTCCTAAGAACAAAAGAAAAACCTTGCTGATCAGGCCAAAGGTCCATCCAATCTTGTATCCTGTGTGCTCTGATGGCTAGCCAGAGAAGATGCTAACATGAAGCTTGCGTGAACAGGGCATAAAGCCAACTGCCCTCCCTCTGTCTTTGTCTCCACGCAACAGATATTCAGAAATATGCTTTTGAGCCCCAAGAATGTGTTTTGCTACTATGGTTCAAAGTTGTTGATAGATGTACCCTCCATGGATTTATCTAATTCTAAGTCGACCAAGTTAGTTGCCATCATCACATTTTATGGCAGCAAATTCTGTAAGTTAATTATGCACTGTATGTGAAGAAGCACTTCTTTGATTTGCCTTGAATTTATTGCTCATCAGTTTCATGGGGTGACCTCCACTTCTTGTACTATAGCAAAGGAATGGAAATGGCCCTCTTCCTCATCTCTCCACTTCTGCATAATTTGAGTTTTTCACACTACACTGCTTATAGTCTAACCACTGCCTTTAAAGCCCTACATGCTTTGGATTCAAGTTACCTACAGGACCACTTCCTCCTGTACAATCCAGCCTGTACACTCAGGTCATCTGGGGTCCATTTGCTTAACCCAGCCAGGACTAGACAGGCAACAAAGTACCTTTTTGTTGACTGACTCTAGACTGTAGAATGACATGCCAAAAGGGATAAGATAGGTAAACACACTGCCTGAATTTTAAAATGAAGTAAAGACCTATCTTTTCTGGCAGGCCTACCCAGTTGATTTTAAATGATGAGTTCTAAACTATAGAATCATTGAAACATAGAATCATAGAGTTGGAAGAGATCACAGAGGCCATCCAGTCCAACCCCCTGCTATGCAGGAACACACATCAAAGCACTCCCAACAGATGGCCATCCAGTCTCTGCTTGAAAACCTCCAAAGAAGGAGACTCTACCACACTTTGAGGCAGCATATTCCACTGCTGGACAGCTCTGACTGTCGGGAAGTTCTTCCTGATGTTCAGGTGGAATCTCTTCTCCTGCAGCTTGAATCCATTGCTCCTCGTCCTAGTCTCTGGAGCGGCAGAAAACAAACCTACCCCCCCTCAACATGACACCCCTTCAAATATTTAAACATGGCTATCATATCCCTTCTTAACTTTCTCTTCTGCAGACTAAACATGCCCAGCTCCCTAAGCTGCTCCTCATACAGCATGGCTTCCAGACCTTTCACCATTTTGGTTGCCCTCCTCTGGACATGCTCCAGCTTGTTGATATCCTTCTTGAATTGAGGTGTTCAAAGCTAGACACAGTATTCCAGATGAGGTCTAACCAAAATAGAATAGAGTGATATTATTACTTTGCTCGATCTGGGCATTGGCTTTCTTGACTGCCATATCACACTGCTGACTTACATTCAGCTGTTGGTCTACTAAGACTCCTAGATCCCTTTCACATGTACTGTTGTCCAGCCAGATGTCTCACATCCTATATTTGTGCATTTCATTTTATCTCTCTAGGTGTAGGACTTTACATTTCTCTCTGTTGAAATTCTTTTTGTTAGCCTTGACTCAGCTTTCCAATCTGTCAAAGTCCTTTTGAATGCTGATCCTGTCCTCTGGTGTATTAGCAGCACCTCCCAATTTGGTATCATCTGCAAATTTGATCAGCATGCCCTCTATTCCTTCATCCAAGTCATTGATGAAGATGTTGAATAGCACTGGACACAAGAAGAACCTTGTGGCACCCCACTAGTCACTTCTCTCCAGGAGAAATATCTTTGAAATAGTTGTATGTGCTTTTAGTTGTATTTTAATCGATGTCGTACACTGCCTCAAGATTTGAGGAAAGGTGGGTAAGAAATTTATTATTGTTGCTGTTGTTAAAAATATGTATCAGAATACAGTGAATAAATACTATAAATTGAGCCCTTTCACACTACACAATAAAGACATTATATTCTACTGTAACTGTCTTGGAAACTTCTTACAAAATCCTAGGATTTGTAGTTTAGGGAGGGGTATTTAGAATCAGTCAGTCAGCATGGTGTAGTGGTTTGAGTGCTGACTATGACTCCGGAGACCGGGGCTCAATTTCCCACTCAGCGGTGGAAACCCACTGGGTGACCTTCTGTGTTTCACATACTCTCATCCCCAGAAAACTCTGTGATAGGTTCATCTTAGGGTGAAGGCACACAACAACAATAATTCAGAATTCTCTGCCAGAGGGGTCTAGATCTTCACCAAACTAAAGACCTCAGATTTTCATAGGATGAAACTATTGCAGTTTAAAGTGGAATATAGTGCTATAGTTGTGTTGTGTGGAAGAGCTGTTGGAGCAAAGACCAAGGAATCCCAAAACCATGTCCAGCTGTTGAAGTGTCACTGGGGCTTGCAAGATCCCATTTCTGTTCTCCAGTTCCTTGTATGATCATGGACATATACCACACATCCTCTTGGCCTAATCTACCTTACAGTGCTCTTGAGAGGATAAAGTAGGGAGGAGAAAAGCAAAGTATATTGCATTTGGAGAAAAGGCAACAGACAAAAAAAAAAGATGAAAAGATAAAAACAGATAAGATAAAACAGAGGCTGTTTTAAACAGAGGATAGATGGCCATCTGTTGGGAGTGTTTGAGTGTGTGCGGGGGTTGGACGGGATGGCCTTTGTGGTCTCTTCCAACTCTTATTATTCTATGATTCTATTTAAAACAAGATAAAAAACAAGATTAAAAAATAAGATTAAAAAACAGATTAAAAACCCTCTCAAAAGCTTAGCAAAATTTTATAATGAGCCTGAATTCTTAGATCTGAAGTTAATGATAGGCATAGTCTAAAAATGGGCAGCAGACAGTATAGAAGCTTTTGAACTTCATGAGACATGTAACTACCTTCATTTGATGGGCAACTTCGTCTACTAACAAATGGTCTCAGAGCTAAAACTGACATCATTTGGCAAATACATCCAATTAGCTCTTCTCATGGCTCACAAGTTCTGCCCTTATTGCCACCAAGGAATGTAAAATGCAAGCTTTGTTGCAGTTTGCACATCTTTGTGTGTAGTTTGAATGCATTGATGCTGGCAGTCTCTACTCCTATTGTCCACATGTTGAAAAGTACCTCTGTAGCATCCACCTCTGTGTGTAGCCAAGGCCCCACTCGCAGAGGAAATATTAAAAAGGAAGATAACCTGAAAGCTGTAGTTCTTCAGAGGGCTGGCGGTGCACACTAAGCATCTGTAAGAGGAGAATTTTTAGCCATTTCCATTTCCCCTTAGGAAAGCCATGGCAAAGTGATATTACAACCACATAAAAATTATTATTCACTTATCTGTGTGATAGAAAGGCCCCTTATGGTGTCCCCACTACATAGAGGTTTTCTCAGTGGCTGTCCTTTGTGGAACTTCCTACCCTCTAAGACTGACACCTGCATTGATAACACTTTGCTGCATGATGAAGACTTTCTTTAGAATTAATATGTTGCATGAGAGAGTTATGTTTTGTCTAATGCCATTGACTTACCTGCTGCATCTATCTGTTTTTATGATATTATTGTTTTAGAAAGATATATTATATATTGACTTACTATGTGCTGATTAAATATTGGTTTTAAACTGGGTTTAGAAAACTTAATATTTTGTGCTACAGGCTAGCTGGAGGATTCTAGGAAATGAAGCTTGAAAAAGTTAAGTGTTTGTTAGCTGTCTTTGTTGGTCTATAAGAACCAGAAGAGTATGGTACAATATTTTATATCAAAAATGGTATTGCTCCCCTCCTCTTTTAATCAAGATCTAAGGTGGTATCTGCTTCTTTCCCTTCCATTTTATCTTTATGACAACTTTGTGATGGGCTGCAAGGTAGAAACTTGTCTGAAGTCACCCAGTGAGTTTACGGCTGAGTAGAGATTCAAAGCTAAATGTCTTCCTCTACCTTGGTCCAGTATTCTGTTTATAGCCCCAGTCTAGATTGTGGTGCTGAGCCGCTCCTAAATTGATCTGGAAAAACTGAACCATGAAGGCTGCTACGTACTTAAGCTTCTAATTATCAGTCTTTTAGATAACTGAATGATTGGGCACCATGGCCATTTCCGCACTGGGCTGTTATAGCACTGTTGCTCCACTTTCAACATCTTATGGAATCCTGGGCTTTGCAGTTTAGGGAGCAGCCTTAAGGCCCCTCCCTAAACTGCAAAGCCCAGGATTCCATAGGATGTTGGAAGTAGAATAATAGCACTATAACAGTCCAGTGCTGAAATGGCTTAAGAAATATTAAGACAGTGATTGTAAGCCCTTCCAGAAATAATAAAAGTTGCCTGCAATCTATTCTATGCATGCTTACTTGGGAGTAAATTACAATGAAGGTGGTCACTTCTGAGCATACATTGTGCTTGGAAAAAATCTTTGTATTTTAGGAAGTTTCAGTGATAACGGATAGCAAAAGTAATTTCCTTTGTAAGTACAGTTGGCCTTCCACATTTGCTGGGGTTGGGGTACAGGACCCTCACAAAAGTGGAAAAAAATCACAAATATCAAAATGTGTCTGTGGGAAGAGAGCTGAGGCATGGTGGAGAGAAGAGGCACCCAACATCCAAACCTGGTCAGGGAAAAGAAAGAGAAGGTGTGTGTGTGTGTGTGTGTGTTTGCATGGTGGCATTTTACTTCCTCTTTTTCACCTATCTCCTTCCTTGGATGTGTGCAGCTGGCACTGGGAGAGGGTTTGTGGTGCTGAGAAATCAGGCTGAGAGCTGTCCTTAGCTGGCCAGGCAGTCGCTAGTGGAGGAGGACCAGAGATGGGTTCTTAAAGGGCTGCATGGCCTTATCAGAGCCACTGAGAGGGAAGGTTCCTCCAGAAAAGAAGCGTCACAGGTGTGTAGGTGCAGGGGCAGAAGATGAAGAAACTTGCAAATAATTAAATCCATTAAAGTCAAACCTGTCAATGTGAAGGGCCAACGGAACCTGTAAGTAGGCAAAAAGAATAGCTTGCCTGTCAATGTTGAGTTGCACTCATCTTATAAACAGTTCCAGAGTCTCTGCCAAGGGCAGACTGAATAATAACATTTTATTCTGCACCTTAGAGAAGATATCCAAATGAGAGTTGAACCTATTTGACTGTTAAAACTCAGTTCCTCGGACAACATCTTTAAAGTTCAGATTAAAAGATGGTGGATTCATTGACTATTCATATGGGAGCCTCAAGCTGCTACTCTATATAGAAACCTCCCTGGTTCTTCTTGTAAGGTAGATATGTGACAACACTCCAGTCCTAAGTACAATATTTGTAAGCAAGCAGAATTGACTTCAATCAACTTTTGTTGTAAATAAAATCCTTATGATCAGCTGCAACGTTCTAATAAAATTGCAATGTTTCTTTTGCTGGTAGTAGTTTCTCTAAATTATGTCACTTTGCCTGCAGAAGAATCAAATGCTTCCAAGAAACTGGATCTACAGCGCCAGCAAAACTTCTTGTAATGGTTAGTAACATTGTTCTGGGAAAATCAGAGAGAAACAACAGTGTGTCAGCTTTCATTTAAACCAATCCACGGAAAATAAACTAAGTGGGAGTAGCTCTGATCTAAGAGTGAGAGGTTGGTATGTCAGTCATTAAACTGGCAGCCTGTGACTCCAAAGATAAAAGATATTAGACATCTGGTATTTACCTCTTTGTAATTTTATACAGTGCGTAATGAGTCTAAGACAGAAGGGTCTGAAATCAAGTGTACCCAGAGACAACTGCAACTCTCTGGGAGACTTGATTCCAGAATCCTTGCAGCAGGCTGGCCAAAGGGTATCTCAAGCAACTCTATATCATTACTCAAGTAGGAGTATGTTCTTTGTGACACTGACACACCCATGATGAAAGGGAGAAGAAATGGACAGGTGGGGCAGAGAATGGATTGAGAGTCTAGGTGAAATCTGAAACCATAATCTCACTGGCTAACTACAGCCATATCTGAATTTCAGTTGAGCTGTCCTTTCCCAGTGTTACCCTGTTCTTGGGGGTCCCGGGAGGGGCACCCAAATAACCAAGCAAAAACACAAGATGGGGAAATTAACTGGAGCACTCTCTTAATCTAGCGAGAGGCAGGGTAATTTAGCAGGGATCTTGCCACCCAGTGTCTACGGGGTCAGGTCAGAAGAGCAGTCAGACAGTTTTTAGAATAGTAAGAATGATATCTTTATTAAAGGACAAACAACAGAAAAGATACCACAAGCACACAGCTAACTAAGAAATTAGAAATAAGAGTTTTCGGGGGAAATGGGTGATACGACACCTTTTCTCGTAGTCCTGAAGAGATTGGAGGTTGCAGGGAAGAAAGCTCAGTGCGGTTCGCTGAGGGGAGCTCTCTGGACAAACTGACAGCAAGGCTGGATGAAACTCAGGAGCGATCCGAGGTGGGCTCGGAATCGGGGAGTTTTTATAGGGTGGATTGTGCCTACAGGCCATGCCATACTCGGTGAGAACAAAGCGAGTTTGGAGCGGGACAAAGCGTTGGGAAAGGTCAAGTTTTACATGATGGGCTTAGCACAGGTTTGACAATAGTGTAGCCAGTATGCAAATGGCTCGGCATTGTAAGGGCGTCAGCTCGAGGCTGAGCATCTTTGTGTAGAGTCGCGCTTAAGCAAGGTGTGTCTGCAAGAGAGGTCCCTGAAGCAACGGAGTGGCGTTAATCTGCCTGCCTAAGTGGGAGTTGGAATGCCCAGCACTTACCAGCCACGCCTGTGTACGTGCCTGTCCGGTGGCCTCGCAAACACGTGGAGTGGGATGGCAGAGAGAGGTCAAATGAAGGCTGAATTATTTGATATCAAAAAGAGATATCTAATGCTATCACCGCATAGGCCTGAACCATAGTAACACCAGAGCATGAAAGAAACATCCTCCTCCCCAGTCTACATTCCTGAGAAACCCCCAACAAGCAAGGCTAACATGTTGGCTGGGGGGATTCTTGGAGTTGTAGTCCAAAAAAGGAACTTTTCCAAATCTGTGCTTCTTCCCCTGATTATCCAGACACTATGACTTTACCATCACGTCAGCCTCTTTTCCATCTTGATGCTTTTTGTGCCTTTTCCCCTTAACATTATTTATTTGTTAAAATATTTATATCCTGCCCTCTATCGAAAGATCTTATGATGGTTTACAATAAAACCAAACTGATAACTGAAAACAGTATAAACAATTAAAAAAAAACTTTTAAAATACTGTCTTTTATAAACCATTTGTCAAGATACAAAAGATTAAAACAGGTTAAAATAGTTGAAAAGCATTTAAAATCAAAATGTTGACTAAAGCCTTTTGGGCCTAACTAGTTTTACACCAACCAGTTAGTTATGAAGAGATGCTCTTTCAAGTATTGAGGTCCTATGCCATTTAGATATAAGATTTAGATAACTTGAAAGCTTATACTTTTCTCCTGACCTTTTCCCTGCCCTAATTACAGTAATATAGGCTTTGGAATTTTCCTGAAGGCCAGCATGGCTCTGTTACCCTGTATGTTGGGGGTCCTGGGAGGGGCACCCAAATTACCAGATAAAAACAAAAGATGGGGGAAATTAGACTCGAGCTAACGAGAGGCAGGGTAACTTTAGCTGGGATCTTTTAACCCTATGTCTATGGCGTCAGGTCAGAGAGCAATTAGACAAGTTCTAAAGCAACAAATAATATTTTTATTATGGACAAACAACACAAAAGACACGACATACACTAACTAACTGAGAAATAGAAATGGAGAGTTTCGGGGGAATGGGTAATACGACACCTTTTCACATAGTCCTGGAGAGAAATGGAGGTCGAGGGGAGGAAACTCAGCGTGGTCTGCTGAGGGGAACTCTTCAGACGAACCAACAGCAAGGAGGGATGGAAGTCCAGAGAGATCCGAGGAAGGCTCGGAATTGGGGACCTTTTATAGGGTGGATTTTACCTACGGGCCATGCCATGCTCGGATGAGAACAAAGGAGACTTGGAGCTGGACAAAGGTGTTGGAAAAGGTCAGGTTTTACATGATGAGCTTAGCGCTGGATGACAATAGTATGGCCAGTATGCAAATGGCCCAACATAAAGGAATGGCTCGACACTCGGCTGGGCGTCTTTGTGTAAAGTCACGCTGAGCAAGGCTGGTTTGCAAGAAGGAGTGGTCCCTAAAGCATTGGAGAGGCATTAAGTTGCCTGCCTGAACGAGGTTTGGAATGTACAACCATTAACGGCCGTGCCTATTATGTGCTCGTCCAGTGGCCCTTGCAAACACGTGGAGTAGGGTGGCAGAGAAAGGTCAAATAGAGGCCAAATTATTTGATATCAAGAGATATCTAGTGCTCTCACCAGACATAACCATGGTAACAGCTCTTTTCTTGACATTCTCTTTGGGTACATAGTGATGGAGGTGTCACAGAGCTTTGAAGGAAGGGCTTACAGGTATTGAAATTATCTGCAACAAGCTAGTTCAGGGGCAACAAAAGTGCAATGAATAGTAAGAGAGTAGAAGTTGCCCAAGGTTACCCAGTGGGTGGCCAAATGTGAATTTGAAGCCTGATCTCCAGATCAGTGGCCCAATGTTCAAACCACTGCACCACACTGGTGCTCCCTGCAACTATGGCCACTTCTGCACTAGACCGTTAAAGTGCTATCATTCCACTTTCAATATCCTACGGAATCCTAGGATTTGCAGTTTCAGGAGGGGCCTTTGCTGCCAAAGCGTAGTGCCGAAAGGCCCTACGAAGCAAAAATTTCATATAAATACTGATAATCTTAGGTGGAGGGGATGCGATGCAGGGCCTGGCTAGTTTCTTGTTCCTTTTCTTAAAAAAAAAAAAAATTAGTTCCCTTATGCCGTATTGCTAATAACGGCACACATTTTTAAACAAAAGAAACTGCAAATTAGCAGTTTTCAAACTGCACATTTTTCTCCCAATTGCACATTTTTGGTCCCAAAGCAGAGAGCGCCCAACCCTACAGAGCGGCGATCTTATTCCAACTGACACACCATGGCCATTTCCGCACTAGCCTGTTATAGCGCTATGATTCCACATTCAACATCCTATGGAGTCCTGGGGTTTGCAGTTGAGCGGGGGCCCCTCCTAGGGAGGCCCGCAAACCCCAGGACTCCATAGGATGTTGAAAGTGGAATCATAGCGCTATAACAAGCTAGTGCGGAGAAGGCCCATCAGTCCTGGACCGGAGCGCGCGCGCCGCCAAAGACAACCCGAGGCGAAGGGAGGAGCCTCCCGCCTAGAAAGCCCGCTCCGCCGCGGCCCCGCCCACTTCCTCAACTCTCCCGCGCGCTCCAGGCTGGCGGTGGCGGGGCGGGGGGGGGAGAGAAAACGACGGGCGGCGAGCCGAGCCGGAGCGCCGGAGACGGACGCGGCGAGCGTCCAATGCGCGCCGGCGCTGCCCCTCGGGGAGGAGGGGAGTCGGGCGGGGCTGTGCCCAATGAGGCCGCGGCCGGAGCGGGACTTCCTTTGGGGAGGCGGGGGAGGGAATCCCGCCGGAGCGAGCGCCGGAGCCTCGGAGGTGACACGTAAGTGCGGGGCTGGAAGGCGGCGGCGGCGGCGGCGGCGTGGAAGCGGCGTTTGGCGGGAGAGGAACTTTCAGCCCGAGGGCGCGCGGAGGAGGCGAAGCGGAGGGGGGGGGCTCGGAGAGCGCTCCCGCCTCCCGGGCGACGGGCGGTGAGCGCGTGCGGGGGGGGCGGACCGAGCCCCTGGGCCGCCACCGAGGCGCGCGCGCCTCTGCCTCGGTCGGGCTGCCGAAAGAAAGAAGGACGCGAGTAACGTGGGAAGCCGAGAGCGCTTCCAGAGGGCTTCTTGCGCAGAATCTGGAGAGCTCCCCCCTCCAAAAAAAAAGAAAAAAAGTAACTTGCAAAGAAGGAAAAGGAGTCTGGAGATGCCCTCTTCCATCTGAGCAGCATCTCTGTTGCAAAGGAGGAAAAACCAACCTGGAGATGCTCTGCCTATTCTGAGTGGCATCTCCAAGGCGAGATATAGTGAGCCTTCATCCTCAGTGGAGGTGGGGAGGGTTGGCCTCCTCCCTGTGGGGCTCTGAGAGGGGCCCCTGGGGCTCATCCTCCTCTGCCCTGGTTCCCCACCCACCCCCCGGCCCCCCACACTGGCCCGCCTGCAGCATGACCTGAGGCGCCTTGCAAAACTTGGATTAAAGTTAGCGCCAGAGTCCATGGCAGCAGCCGTGCCGGGGGCACAGGCTTGCCTCCCTTGATGCCCTCGCCTCGTATGCCCCCGGTGCCCACCGTCGCCGCCTGAACGCCCGAGTCTAGGGGCGGACGGGCCCCTGGAGCCGCCGAGGAAGGGACGGGGGGAAGGGACTATGGGCAACGGGATGTGTTCCCGAAAGCAGAAGGGGTATCCTGCAGTCCCTCCTGCTCCTCACCGTGGTGTTCGGCTTCATCTACGGGGCGATGATGTACTACGAGTTGCAGAGCCAGCTGAAGAAGGCGGAGGCCGTGGCCGTCAAGTACCAGCAGCACCAGGAGTCCCTCTCGGCTCAGCTCCAAGGTAAAAAGTTGCTTTTCTCTTATCTTAGGCCATTTCCGCACTGGACTGTTATAGCGCGATGATTCCACTTGCAACCTCCTCTGGAATCCTGGGGTTTGCAGTTTCGGGAGGGGCCGGCTGGCCCCTCCCGAAACTGCAAACCCCAGGATTCCAGAGGAGGTTGCAAGTGGAATCATCGCGCTTAACAGTCCAGTGCGGAAATGGCCTTACTTCGGCAAGGGATTGTCTTCTGGGTCATCCAGAAAGCTTTTTTCTTCTTGTGATTTAGCAGCACCATTCTGCTTCTGTAGCGATGTGTCATTATTGGTCTGTTGCTCCAGCAACTGATTACGTGTGCCCAACCCAACCAAAAAAGTGTAACCCGGGTGTGGAATTCAGGAGTGGAAGCTTTTCTTGCTGCAGGTAATCCCAACATTCAGATGGAGTGGAAGTATTTTTTTTTTAATGCATAAACAATCCAGGGAGTAAAGGCAGAGTTGCAAATACATGTATTTACACACATCGCTGTCCTAATTAGCATTGCTTCCAATCGGAATCGGAGTTCTTGGTAGGACTGTTACTTAAAAAAAGGCCTTGCCCACCCACTGAGGGGGTGGTTGAGGGCTGAGTGTGTCTAACAGTGGGATGGTTGAGATGTGCTGTTAAGTCAGGGTCTGTCTAGATTTGACATTCTTTTTAGCATCCTGTAACATTCTTCACATATTTGAAAATTCCATCTGTTTCCTTTAAAGCAGGACAGATTTATCGACAGTGCATTTGGAACAGGTACACCATAGCCCTTAATGATTAGGGCCCCTATGCTGTACACACTCTTGTACTGTGTCCTGTTAAAGAGACAAAAGCTCCAGGGGAAGAAGCCTTGCCCTACCCTTTGGTTTGGTAGCATTTAGTGCCCATTTCTTTTCCCCATTTTCCAGCTGCAGAAGTGTATGAAGAGGCGGCCTGGGACCACTGCTCCTTAGATAACTGCCTCAGTCATGCTGACTTTCTCAAAGGGAGGGGAAGTGCCCATAACTTTGCCTTTCTTCAGACCTGAACAGTTCAGATCCCAAGAAGTGCTTCTCTCTGCTCAGCAATGCCATTAAGCCTAATACACTTAAAGTCCAAAGCATACCCTCTAATGGGCTTGCACACTTGTCCCCAAAGAGCTTTGCTTTTTGGAAGTGCTCTGAGGCCAATACCACCTTAATCTGGCCTTGCTTGTGCCCCTCCATATGCTTTTGGACCCCAACTTCTATCAGCACCAATAAGCATGGCTAGTGATTGGTAAAAGTGCGAACTGTATCCCAAAAACTTCTGGAGAGCCACATTTGCTTTATCCCTGTTCTAAAGTCATCTTAACTCTTGCCACATCCTATAGTGGAGTTTTCTATTGTTTCACTATGCACTGTATAAAGAATTTCCTTTCAATCAGCTGTAGTAGTTGAATGATGCTGATACCCAATAATATTGGGAGGGGGACTTTGATTCATTTTATGCTATTCATAATTTAATATAGTTTCTCCCACACCCCAGTCTCTTTGGGGAAAAAGGCAATTAACTCAAAAGACTGTAGCTACAGTCTACCTGGGATTAAGCACTATTGAATTCAAATGAGTCTTTTTTATTAAATATATTTATTAAAACATTTTAAGCCACTCTTCATCCTGGTGGATGCCAGGATGATGTAGAAATATATTTAAAACAATATAATATAATTAATAAAAGTAAAAATATATAAAAAACAAACAATGGCTGCAGAAACAATAAAACAAAACCAAGTATTTAAAATGGCTTGACAATCAGAAAGTTTCTGAGCTGGCATGAAAACAGAGCAATTTTGGTGCCAGTTGTGGGGAGAGTATTCCATAGTTGGGATGCAACAACCGAAATTCCATTTTGCCTTATTGATTCATAATGCCTTATTGACTCATAATGTACCTGAAATATTGGAGAGTATATTTTGAGTAAATATGCATGGGATTGCTTGTCATTTCTTGTATGGAAAGTGATCCAATCTTTAGAGCAGTATTTCTCAGACATTTCTGGGATGTGGTGATCGTCTAAGTGGGACATAAGTTTTCTACAACAATTTGAAACTAATAGGGGAATTACTCTTTTTGTTTCATTTGTGGTCACTCAAAGCAATATGGTCAGTTTTTAGCTTCCTTATAGGTACCATAAGTGGCAACTATAGTAAGAGATGTCCTTTCTTGGAAAAAATGGGTTTGTTTACTTCTGTTGTGGTGGAATCAAAGTTGTTTGATAGAATATTGCATGGGACTTCAGATATGAAATGATTGAGAAAAACTTGTGGAGTGCATTTCAAGTGCTCATTTGTATGTGCAGCTCCTACCCTGTTTTTATATTCAGAATGAAAAATACAATTCGATTTAACTTAAGAGATGTTTTAAATGGTGAATGCAACTTGCAGTTCCAGGAATCTGCTTCTTTGTATACAGAACCTTACATTATGCATAAATAGCTGGATTTAGTTACTGGTGTTTACAAATACTTGGTTCAGCTGTATTATCAAGCAACAAAAATTCTTCTTACACAGGTGACATTTCTAACAAACTTCTGTTCAGAATTTAATCTGGTTGGGGAAACATTTAGCAGATCAGTTGTAGTTTTATATTGGTAATTTGTGTTGTCAGATAACATGTAGCATATACTTCATAAGATAGAATCTGTTGGTAGTCAGCACTTGCATGCTGAGAATGTTTGGGCTGCTGGGAGTCAGGTGCAAATTTTCATAAAAGGATAAGTATTTTTGCCAAGTTGCAGAGAAAATAATAGAAAATGCTCAAACTGTAACAAAGAAATGACATGCCAATTGTCCCAGTGATTGAGGACAATATAAATTACAGTCTAAATGATTAGGTGGGAAAAGTTTCCTCTGAAGTTAAGAAAACCCAAAAAAGACATATAAAGGCCTGTATTATCTGTCAACCAACCACCGACTTTATTTGTATCCTGCTTTCCCCCAAGAATGGGGGATTACAGCATTATTCCTAGCATAGTTATATATTATGTTATAAAATATATTGTATCATATCACATATATGTATTGCATATACATTATACAGTATGTAACGTCTGCTATATAACTGTAAAGCTATTGCTAGTAACAGAACCCTCCCCACCAAATATTGTTGTGAAACCTAATCCCTTGAAAAGAACCCCTTTTGTGTATGTGAAATACAAATTCTAGACCCCTTGCAGTTTTCTGAAGTACAGAATAACAGGGAGAAATACAAAAGCTGTTCCTTCAGGATCTTGATCGTATCAGTGTGCTCCCAAAAGACTTGGGAGTGCCCCCAAAATATCTCAGGGTCAGGTAAGTTCCAAAGCAGTTTGAACATGCAGATTCTTCCTTCAGTAAACCCAGTAACCAAGGCATTCAAAAGCATCCATTTAACAGCTGGAAAAGACAGGGAAAACAGTATTGTGGTTGAGTTTGTGGTTTAGAAGAGAAGCCATGATCTCCAAATTAAAAGTCTGCATGTTCGAGAGATATCTGGAATAAAATAACGTTTGGACAACGTGGTAACAGCCACCTTGTGCCTCTCATTTTGTTATTCTTGCAGTCTGGACAGGAAGAAAATACAAGAATTGATGCATCACCTGGTAGCTTACTGTATACTTCTGGCAGACTTTGTTGAACTTGGCAGCATCAGACATTGTGCAGGCTTGTTGTAACACCTTCCCCATGGCTCAATTGTCTGCATGTTTATTTGCAAGAAAACCCTATTGAGAATGATAAGACTTGCTTCTGAGCAGACAAGTGTAAGGTTACGCTGTTAATCTATTTTAATAAGGAGGTATGATTTGGAACTATTTCCTTGACCATCAGGATGTATTGTTGTTGCTATGTGCCTTCAAGTCATTGCTGACTTATGGGGACCATAAGGTAAACTTATCACAGGGTTTTCTTGGGAAGATTTGTTCAGAAGGGCTTGCCTTCACTTTCCTCTGAAGCTGAGAGAATGTAACTTGTCCAAGGACACCCTGTATGTTTCCATGGCTAAATCCTGTTTTCCAGTATTCAAACCACTACACCATGCTGGCTCTTTCAGGGTACATAGGGAAACAAATTTAATTTAACAAAGCAGCATCAATGTGTTCTAGCATTCTTTTGTCTTTGGACCTTCTGACTATTAGAAGTAACATTGGAATTAGGAGTTGATCCCAGATACTTTGCACCATACTAATTAAAGCCTGTTAATCGGAAGGGTAGTCCTAGGCCCCAAAATGATTGACCAGCATCATTTGTTTGCTGTTGACATGAGAGTAGAGTGTACTTTCATGAAATGTGTTAGTGAGAATTTATGTTTTATGAAGCAATAATAGGAAGAGGAATGTCGTTTGTAATAAAATAACTAGGATTGGATCTTCATTTCATAATAACATAATAATGAAATATTGACTTCCCATTTTTGGACGTGATTGCTTTATATGGATTGGAAATTGTAATGATAGAATTAATCAGTGCAGAGTTAATTGTTAAAACAGGGTAAAAATAATAGTAAGAATTCTTAGCATTTGTATATAGATTGTGAACCAGTGTCCTGCCACTTTGCATGATCCAGTGAGTTTTATGGCAGATTGTGGGCATGAACTTGAATTTCTCAAATCCCAGTCCAGCATTTTTGCACAAACTGTAGCTAGAAGCAGAAGTACTTGAGGAATTTGATTTTTTCAAATTCTGGACTAATGTGTAGAGTAAAAATAGTAATCATTCGGATTTCACATTTCTCCAAATTTTGCCATGCAGTTCTGGAAGCTGTAGTCCACCAAAGTAATTTTTGTATGTTCTGGAATTGATTTTGCATGAGAACATGTGAGTAAAGTTCTCTCCACATTTGTGGCTTTGATTCTCATGAATTTCATTATTTGCGAGGCACCTGTGCCTCTCCCCCTCCTTCTCCTCCCTTTCCTTTGTGTTTTGCCAGCATGGAGAAAGAAGGCAGGCCTGCTGAGGCAAAAGGTAAGGTGGGGGAGATGCGGGCACTTGAGCGTTCCTTGTGCCCTCCGGAGCCTCCTTCTCCCATTTCCTTGCCTCTGACCCAGGCTGAGAACTCACATGAGGCAAAAGGAAAAACGATGGGGTGACAGAAGACAAGTGCACATGCACTTTCCCTGGGCACTTTCCCTTCTCCCCCCCATATCCTTACCTCTGCCCTGCGCTGAGAACTCATACCCAGGCAAAAAGTAAAGCAGTTGAGGGGGAACACACATGCTTCACCCTTCCCTCCAGAGCTTCCCCTTTCACTCCCTTGCCTCTGGCCAGGGCATGGAGAAGGAAGGCTCCCACACCAGAGCCCTGGAAAGGAATAGGAGGGGGATTGTCGGCGGGGGGGGAGTTATTTGCAATTTTTCCACTTTCATGAGGGTTCTGCACCCCGAACTCTCGCGAATGTGGAGGGGTGACTGCAAATGACAATGTGGAACTATAATGCCTAAAATATTGCCCAAGTTGCAACATCCTAGTACTATTGACAATGAATAAATCTGTGTATGCCAAACCTCTGTGTACCAAACTGCAAAAGAAATATTTTAGCTCAGGATTGACAGTGCAGCAGATGGGCCACTCTGGCAGTGTGGCATGTTTTTCCAAATCTGTTTGAAGAGCATTTGCTGGGAATGAACATCCTGTTCCTTTGTGAAGTTAAAATTCCTCTGCCACCATTTGCTTGTGCCAAATTGGAAAACATCATGGCCCTGCTCTTGAAATTCTCAGGTATGGGAAACTTTGGCCCTTGGCTGTTTTCCTTTGAGGCAAAGGTTGAGTGTGTATCCCCCCCCCTTATCAAAATAAGCAAATGTACAAAAGACCATTACACAGAAGCAGTCGGTCAGAAGAGTAACAGTTCATGGATCACAGAACAGTGTATCCAAGGAGGTGTTCCCAAGATACTTTAATATAGATTGATTAAACTCTCATTGTGCCCTGCCAAGCCTTTTGTTCACACTGAGAGATTGGCTGAAGTGCAGGAAAGAGTGATTCTTCTTCAGCAGATAGTTTGTGTAACAAGCAAAGCATTGATTTTATCTGCACTGTTACATTTATAATCTGTTTTATGAAGGATGATTCACACAGAAATGTGAAGCACTTGAGATCGCTTGATGATGCATGGCAGAGCATTGGTACAGATGTCACCCAAAAGCACCAGGCTCAAGCTGATGCAAAAGTTTCGTCTCTGGTGTTTGATGTCAGCTGAGCCATGCACGCAGCTTAATATTCAGGTTGTATCTTGGTGCCGCAGTTATCAGATGATCATCAGCTTGCATGTGTGAACCAGCCTTAGCTTGGTTCCCTGTTAGTCACTCTGCATTAACTGCTTCACGTTCTTGCAATTTATGAAGTTATCACTTCTGTATGGAACTGTGCAGTCCTTTGCCTTGTCTCCCTGACTCCTCCCTCACATGGGCATTACTTTTCTTCCCTGAGGATCAACTCTGGAAGGAGGAGATAATGATAATGGAAATCTAGCAGGAACATTCTAAACTTAATCCATCTCTCCTGGCTAACTGAACAAATACCATGGGATTATTCTTCTGTTCTACCTGTGTAAACTTTCAGTGGGAGGGAGAATATCTCCTACTGAAAAGATTGTCATGAACTAGACCTTTTTCAGCAATAATTTGAAAGTGTCTTCAGGACTTTGCATGTGCGTGCACATGTCTGTAGATGTTCACTTTCTTCTGTAGACTCTCTAGATGCCACACTCAGTGGGTGACTTGCCTGCCTCCTGGTCAGAGTCTTCCTGGTTCCTCTGAAGTTGAGGGTAGTGAAGTGGGAAGAGAGTGATAGAGATGCAGTCAGGAAGAACTTTGGAAAACTGGCCATTGGGTGCTGCCGTGAAAAGGCTTTTCAGAAATTGGCACTGTACTTCTTTGTTGCTGTTGATGTTGCATGGCTTCAAGTTGCTTCCACCTTATGCTGATTCTAAGGTGACATGTCATGGTGTTTTCTTGGCAAGATTTGTTCAGAGGGAGTTTGCCTTTGCCTTTCCTGAGGCTGAGAGAATGTGACTTGCCAAGGTCACCAGTGGGTTTCTGTGGCTGTGCACTGATTTGAATCCTGGTCTCCAGTATCATAGTCTAATGCTCAAATCACCGCGCCACATGGCTCTTGCTGTACTTGTTACTGATGCCTTTTCTTTCTTTTTTTTTGAAAATATTTGCAATTGCTTTTTAAATGACTAGCGTTTTAATTTTATGATATGTTTAAATGTGTTTTAATATTATAATTTTTTTGCCTGGTTTTATTTGGTTCTGTTTTTATTGTGGGTTGCTTTCAGTCTCAGCTCTTGGAGAAGGGTGGAATGTAAGTCACATAAAACAGGCTTGGGTCCAGACTGTCTGAAAGACTATATCACCCTTTATCAGCTCCCTGAGTCTTATTGATAGAGGGCTTTCTATCAACCCCACCTCTGTCAGAGAGACCACCAGTGTGGAGATGTAAGAGAACCTTCTTTGTGGCTGCTCCCAGGCTGTGGATCTTCCCCTTACAGGAAGCTAAGGTGGACTGCTGTATGCCTTTCTCTAGCCAGCAGGCAAAATTCTCTTTAGTTAGGCAGGTCTTTGGCTGTTAAATAGTTTTAAACTATTTTAAATTTAGTGTTGTTTTTAATATAATAGCCTATTTTATTGCTTCTTCTTTTGAAAACACTTCCCTTATTATAATAATTATTTTTAGTTGTGTTATGTTTTAACCTGTGTTGTGAACTACCTTGAATCCTGTGTTGGGAGAAAGGCGAAATACATAGAATCAGAGCTGGAAGAGACCATAAAGGCCATCCAGTCCAACCTCCTTTCCATGCAGCAATACACCATCAAAGCATGCCTGACAGATGGCCATGCAGCCTCTGTTTAAACCTGTAAAGAAGGAGAGCCAACACGCTCCCAAGGCAGTGCATTCCACTGTTAAACTGCTCTTACCACCAGGAAATTCTTCTTAATGATTAGATGGAATCTCTTTTCCTGAATCTTGAAGCCATTGCTCCTTGTCCAATACCATTTCTGTGCTAGATAGTTATATCTGTCTTTGAGACCCCTCCCTAAACTGCAAACCCAGGATTCCATAGGATGTTGAAAGTGGAAAAATAGCAGTAGTGCGAAAATGGCCCTAGTTGCTGGAGCAGCAGAGTAAATAAGACTTCCACCTGGACATTTTTAAAATTTTGAACTACCCAAGCTACTAATAGTAAAGAAAATCCTTAAGCTAATACGTGCAGAATACAAGAAAGAACATATATTGCAGGTTGTTCTTCAACCGTGGCATCTGTTTGGCTTCTAGCTTTGAAGTTTGTGTGATAGATGCATGAATTGCAGATTCACCTGTCAGCTTTGCCCCTTTCCTCATTCTTCAGGGGTTCCTCTTTGTTTTATACATTCACCATTCTTTGTATTTTTTCAAAAGATATATTTTTAAAAGTTTGCAACACTGCTGGGAGGAGTGAAGGAGAGAGTGAGTTAATCCACCAAAAGGCATGCCCACACCCCAAGCAGAAACTTTCTCTTTCAGTGCTACTGTTCAGAGCAAAGGTTAAATGAAACAAAGTACACTCATATAGAAAAGCGCATCAGCTTAGAGTGAAATGACATGGCTTCCTTCATGCTCAAAGATGCTACCTGCATATGTCCCTATTAAGTGTAGAGTATATGTCACATGTAAAAAAAAAGAGAGAGAGAGAATGCTGCTTATATAGCATTTTTCTTTTATCTTTTGTCAAGGAGTATAAGGAATATAAAAGAAAAAAAGAATTTTCTGCCAGGGCCAATTCATGAAGAATTCCATGTGGTGACATTAATGACATTTAAGCATCTATAACTGTGTGTAAGATTGTTACAGAAATCCCTATAAATAGTTACTTTCTTGATTTCCAGTCCAGTCTGACCAGTTGTTTCTTTTCTGAAATGGATACTGATGTAGTTTTGGAAGTGCAGGAATGTTAGCTGAGCCTGTTGAAGTGCTTTAAATAGGAATCGTTCTGTGGTCTTGAAGAAGAATTAAAAAGCTTGCATGCCAAAGCTGACTTCAGGAAATGTGATAGCATTAAAGGTCTAGACAGTTACCATGTTGCCTTTCAGATAAAATCGGTTAAGTGAGTGATGGGACGGGAGCAAGAGAAAATCCAAATATAAAACCAACCGATTTTCTGGGATGATTTTTGGTTTACAATCGGTGGAAATATTTACTAAGGAGATTTTATCCTCTGCACACACACCCCTCTAAAAATCACATTGTAGCTTCCTTTCCATTAGTTGTTTAGGCATTGTAGTCATTGTATTCCTCAACAAGGACAACCTAGCAATGGTAGTTCAGATGCTGGTATCTTTCAGAGTAGACTACTGGAATGCAGTGCTGGCCCTTGAATTAAATTATCAACAATGTTAAAAACATGAAATAAAAGGCAATTTAAAAAAAAAACAGAACAATTAAAACAGTACATCACAGTCTTTCATTGTGGGCATTGGAAGCCCACAAGAGGTCAAGGAGAACCAACAGGTACAAATATATCATACCCAGTTCCTGGTGAAGATTGTCTACCAAGGTGATGAAGGATGTTTTTGTTCCATATCCAGGTCTGAAATCAGATTGAAATCGATTAAGATAACCTATTTTGGTGATATTTTTGAACAATGATTCTCCTTTCTCCCTGTACATTTGTAAGAGGATTTGTCATATGGACGTGTATTTAGCGGGGGCAGGAGGGGAGGAAAGAAGATAAATATTTGGAGAAAGTGCGTGGATTTTTTTTTCTGTCTCTAAGATTGGAGCACAGAAATCATTCATCAGAACAGATTTACAATAAATTCAGAAGAGACAGAAAGTATTTTCTACAGATATGTATAATTTTGCAGAATTTGGATGAGAGTCCTTATTTTGAGAGAGAAGTTGGGCACACATCAAATAAATAGCAAGGCATCACCACTCTGTTAAATGGCATAAGAGAAGTTTATGGAGGATCTCAATGACTGTTACTTCTGCTAACTATATGGTATCTCAAAATTAAGAAGCAGGATGTCAGCACAGTTAACAGGTGGACAACTATAGATGTTTTTGCACTGTAGTTGCCATAATCCCAACACCAATGGCTATGCTGGATAGAGCTGATGGGAGCTTTAGGCCACAAACATCTGGAGAGACACATTTGCCCACCTAGGCTTAGACAGACTTTTAGGTCAGTCCTTCAAGGCTCTGTCTTATGTTTACTGTTTGCTACTAAATGTTCATTGTTCAGTTTTGTGAAGGTTTTTTAATTGACTCTCTCTCAGAGCTACCTTGGGTCCCACTCTTGGAAAAGGTGACATACCAATGAAATAAATAAATAAATAAATAGGAGAAACAACAGTGAGCAAAGTTTAATAGACATGTTTAATGGATTCTCTGGCCCCATCTCCTGCTCTTGAGTAGGAGAGGGGACCTTTGAAATCTATCTGACTGCCACCACCATTGTTTTACATGTAAAATACTTCTATTTTATATGTAGACACATGGAGAAAGCAGGAATTGTGTTTATCTAATTAAGTCTGATTGCAGTAGCAGTACCATATAAGCTGTCCTCTGGAGCAGAGCTTGGAAATATTGGCCTAGATCCTGCATTGGGACATGTTCCTATGACTACAGAGCTTTGTTATCCTACGTACATTCCCCTCATGCAACCTCCCCAACCTACCGTAGATGCCAAGCAGTTCCACCAATGGGGCAAGATTTCTGAGGTGCTGGCCATGGAGAGTAAAGACATGTCCAACCCTTTCTAAGCAATGAGATACTGCACCTCGCTGTTGCAAAGTACCTCATTGCTTCACTCACCACTCCATTGCCCACCACCTTAGAAATCCCTCTGTTGATGGGGTTGCCTGGATTTCGTGGTAGGTCTTGGGGAGCACTTTTGATTGTTGCAATGAGGGACTTTTACAATCATAGCAGTAGTAGGGACCATGAGTACAAATCATTGATGGATGCATAACTCTAGGTAGTGAATTCCAGCCTAGCTTTCTAGAAAGTATATAATTCTATTACATGTCTTTGTTTTGGTGTGCCTTCATGTTGTTTCTGACTTCTGGAGACCCTAAGGTAAATCTGTCACAGGTTTTTCTGAGGGCTGGGTTTCCGTGGCTGAGCAGAAAATCAAACTCTGGTCTTCAGGGTTGTAGTCCACTGTGCCACACTGGCTCTCATTTTTTGCTATCATTTTTTTACATACATGTTGTAAATTCTGATTCAATCTATAGTGCCACTACACCTCAAGGACAGTACAGTGTGTCTTCAGTCAATATTTCAGTGCTTCTGTTTCTGTGAGATGCCACGATGGATGGCATGTTCATGCGGAATAAAATGAGGAGTACTAGGTGGACTCAAGAGAAGCATCTCTTTGGGACCAGCCTTTTGGTTTCTCATGTCATTTTATATTTTGCTAGTGGGAGTTACTGGGGGGGTTTAACTTGCACTTTTTCTGCCTCCAACTCTGCAGAGACTTTCCCACCTTCTCCCATAGGAGATGAGAATTCTGTAGGCATATGCAAATACATACTGGGCAAAGGCACATGAGTGTGGAAAAAAGATCTTTAAAGGAAAGCTTTTATTCTAAGCAAGCAGTCTTACGTTGACAAATAGCTATCTTGTACACAAAAGTACCTTCCTTCAGGCCTGACTTAGGAGTAGTTACAAAGTTATACAGCCTAAGTCATAGCCCATTTCCGCAGTAGACTGTTATAGTGCTATTATTATTATATGGAATCCTGGGGTTTGAAGTTTAGGGAGGGGATTTCATAGGATGTTGAAAGTGGAATAATAGCACTATAACAGGCTAGTGCAGAAATGGCGATATCCAGCCAATGTTAGAATAAATGTAAGCTCTGATGGGGCTAGCTAGACATTCCTGTTCTGCTCACAAGACACAGGATGCTCCGGTCTTGTTGGTCATGGGAAGCTGGGAGTCTGCCCAGCCTACTTACCAAGCTTCCTTTAGGCAGGCAGCCTCCAACCTCTTCATCAGTCCCCAAGTCTCTGTCGGTCAGTCACTTTGTTTGTTTTCCTGTCTTGTGGCCCTCCAAGATTTTTATAATGTCTCATTTGGAAGGATCTTGAACCTTACACACTTCTCCCCAAACTGGTCATACTTGTTGGGCAATTGTCTCTCCTGTTGCTCCTCTGTGATTCTGACCCCCAAATAAATGTAACTTAAAACCATCACATCAGTAACCCTGTGTTTACCTGGAGAAGACACTATACCATTCAGCTGTGTCCCCCAGATAATGGGAGAGCCCATTATCACACGGGTAGCATGCTTTTTGTTTGTATTTTTCTGTGTTTTACTGCAGAAAACACTCTTATAGTAGCAGTATCTGGCATAGCCTTTGGGTTTCTGAACTTATATTTCTTTATTAGGACAGACTCAAACCTCAGAGAAAATTTTCATTTTGTCTTTGAAAGGGTAAAAAAGTTAGTTAATATTAATATTATCTGTACACTGGACAGATAAGAAAACATTTTGATGGCTTGATAATTTTGGTTGCCAGTGGTTAACAAATCAGCCTCATCTCTCTAAAGTGTGAAGAACTAAAAAAGTTTGTATGTGTGATACCTAATAAGTAGTCATTTGCCTAGACTGCTATAGCAAGTTTTTTTTTTAAAAAAAAAAATCTCCATCAGGTAACTGGGTAGGGTGGTTGGTAGGTCGGAATTTCTCATAAAGCCATCAGTCGGCTGCAAAGTACTAACTGACCTATTTTGTATTTGAGGCAGGGAAATAAAATTGTGAGCTGCTTACTTACTACAGAAATTAGTCTCTCCTGTTCAATAGGCAAGTCAAGTTGATCTGTCTTCTCCTTTTTTCTTCTTCAGTCACTACACTGAGTGAATTCACAACCATACAACACAATAACCTAAATAATTTATGAAAAAGGGGTGTTTCCGAACAGTTTCATAAAGATTACTTTCAGGGTGTTGCTTCAGGATGTTGTGTTACCGTTGCAAATTTCAAAAAGTTGAACTCTTCTCATAACTCTCCCTTTTAAGGAGAGCAGGGATGTGTGCTCCTGACCTAGCCAGATGTTCTTCTTTCCTTTTCTACCAGTATTTAAAAGGTTCTAATTAGATGCCAATGGGGTTTGCTCCTGATATCCAGCAGCTTAGTTTCAGCCCTGGAAGAAGCCAATTAAGAAACTAATTACTGTGTTGTGCTTGAAGTCTAGCATCCCATTCAGGCAGTCGTCAACACTTCACTAATTGCACTCATTAGGCGTTCTAATTTATTGACAAATCCATGAAAAATTATCTATGCCATAACCTATATGTTCTTTCCTTGTTAAATACTAAACATTGCAGACAAGAAAAAAAGTTTTTATAGAATGTTTTCTCTTTATTTTCTCATGGATCTTTTTAGACTCTGTTGAGATATATACAATTTTGATGAAAACCAATCTCTTTCCAGAGAACTAGAGTCAAATAATGTGAATGATGAGGCTGAATGATGTGGGATAAATCTGGAAATAAATTCACTTCAAATTCATTTTAGACCAGTGGTTCTCAGTCTTTGGTTTTCCATATGGACTTCAACTCCCATCAGCTTTGTTTAGCATGGCCAATTATTGGGAATTCTGGTGGTTGAGATTGAAAATAACTGAAGGATTAAAGATTGAGAACCACTGTCTTAGAAAGCATGACAATTTTATGGGATAGAGGCCAATCAATAGTGAGTTGAATCAACTGATTGTATCTTTTGTTGAGAAAAAAGGAGCTGCTTGAAATTTTCCATTCTGTTTGTGGCTGGCAAAATAAGGAACAGCATTTCACCAAATATTCTCCATGGGGAAGATCAGTTCCTGCAACAGTTTTTCAGGGCTGGAGTTCACCATTAGCTGTGGCAGTAGCATAGCTTCTTCCTTTTCGCTTAAATTGTACAAGAGGGAAAAAAGCATTCTGCTAATGATGCTGTAGCCATGAGCAATTAAAGAGATCAGACAACTCTTATCTAATTTCATTGTGTTATTATGAAGAAAAGAGTAGAGTATTTAAAACTTGAGAGTCTCACTGTAAAATTTTTACAAAGCTGAAGCTGGAGAATCCATATTATGATTCAGGGCCCACTTCCATTAGTTGTTTCTATCATTACTTTGCCATCTTGGAAAAGGTAGTAATGGTTTTGTAGGTTTGATTTGAGGTAGGAGCCATGTAACTCCTTCTGTTCAGATTGCTAAAGAAAAGAGTTAAATTTCAGGGAAGGAACAAAGCCAGCAGGTCTCCAAGGTTGTGCCACCACTATGTAAGTGGCATGTTTACAGCAGAGGTGACAAAAGTATAGCCCATGTGCCAGAGGTAGTTCTGAACTTATTTTTATGGTCTTATCCCCAGCCTCCCAAAATCTTTTGGAAGGGATGAAGGTTTCCCCAGTTGGCCAGGAGTGCCCCATAAGCCTGTATCAGATAATAAACTGTCCATAGTAAAGATAAACCCAGTGATGGTGTGGAACAGTTGTACTCTGCTGTGGTGGAGAGATGAAATCACAGACCTTCAAAGCATACAAGGTAAGATTAACTGGAAAAGGTGCACTGTCAGCAAAGGAAAAAAGATCCCCAAAGTCATTAAACACTTACATCTTTTCTGTTGTAGTCATTTGCTTCCAAATCAAAACGCTGATAGTTTGAATCAGTATGTTATGTTTAAATACAATTCAATTAATGATGCAGATGTGTTCTTGGTTATTACGTCTTTAAGATAATATTTGGCACCAGAGGTACAAATGAGGAGATAATAGAGATGAGTTGCTGTCCCCTAAAAGAGAAACAGTCCAATGTGTTTCTGCAAACTTCTTATTCAAAACTAAGAATATGCACATGTGAATTGAAACAACCAAGTCAGGTAAACTTTTCATAAGTATACAAAATCATATTGAAACCCAGATACCACTTGAAGGCTTCTTCCAAAATGCATCCAGGGACTTTTTCCCCCTTCCTTTCATCAGTCTCTAGTTTTTTATGATTTCCATACTGATGGCCAAACTTATGTTTTTTAACATGTTGGGAGTCACTGGTGAGACAGGTGTATCTGCTTTCCCCCTTTTTCTTGGTTTTGCTGCTTGTACTTCTTATACATCCTCAGTAAGGAATTGTAGAGGCAGGTGCTGTTTATCTTGTCTGCTGTAGACAGACTATGCAACTACAGGCCCAGCTAGGACAGAATTTCCTTCTTCTTAGCTCAGACTTTCTTTCATTGTCTACTGCAGACATGCTGCTGCAACCTAACACCTAAGTCTGTGCTTTTCCAGTCCTCCATCACCATCCTCCCAGTGTTGATGCTGTTTTTTTTTTTTTTAAGCTTTCAGCTAGACAGAGGATGAGGAGGAAAACAGGGCCTGGGTAGGCATAGAAAGACAGTAAAAAGGAGTTTCTTTGTTAGAGGCTTTGTTAACTGAATTATGCCTGCGTATTATTAGTCTGGCTGCAGTGGACTATGTTTTTCTGATTTTTGTACTTTCCAAAAATAGGTCTCTTCACCAAAGCATCTAATTAGTTTTAATAATAGAAATATCCCTTGAAGAGGTGACTTCAGAAATGAAGGGGGGGGAGCCCTAGCTTAATCTCCTTGTTGCAAAATTATTTGAGGAAGTGGGTTTAACAGTTTTAGATAGTAGTAACCACATCTCTCTTTGAGGTTTTCTGTCTGGATGTAATCTGCTGGAAACAAGAACAGGGCCAAGAAAATTGCTAGTACCCCAGAATATTTAGGTATTGTGTTTTAATACGTTAAAGATTAGGCAATTTCCTAACTTCTTTTAAGGCTAATGCTGATGGTGCGTTAAGGAAAATGTGCCATGAAACAGATTGCCAGTTGAAAAGTATCATAAATATTAAAAGAAAGGGATTGTTAAAGGCTGTCATACTCGGATAAAATTATGTTTCATGTATCTATTTCATATGTTCTAGTTTTAAATAGGCACTATGGGGAAATTTGGCCCCCGCCACACTTACACATGGCCTGTCTTTTTAGGTGCCAAACAAACAAACAAATAAATAAATAGGAAGAGAGTGTGAACTTTACAATATGATGGGAGAAATGTGGTAATGAATGGAGACAGGGAGGGATGTGAAAGCCCAACTCTCACTCAAGTTTTAATACAGTCATGATTTCATCTGTCATTGTGTATACCTATATACCAATTCTAGGCTTTAAAATTTCCCTGTCTGTCATTTCTGTGACATTGGGTAACTGCTTCAAATGGCTTTTCACACCCACATAGAGCAGGCAGTTTTACAATGCATCTGTCATGAATCAGCTATCCAAGAAAGAAGAAATCTGGTAAAAATTTCCCCAGTGTGTAGCCAGATCATATGGAGAACCATAAGCACATGCCTCACAGTGAGATGGGACATGATTAGCGTGTGGTAAACAATCACTGATAGATTGTGGTGTTATTGTTGCTCCCAGATTAATACTTTATAGGTGTAGGTCTATATAGGTATAGGTGTAGGTGTACTTTATAGGTCTTTTGAGTCTGTATTTTATGAAAGTTTGACTTGGCTTTTCCAAATTTTAGGCTGTGGGCTGAGCAAAATCTAATTAAACTTATTAGAAGTTTTATTAGAAAAAAATATTAAACTTATGGCTGACTTCTGAGTAGATGTAGTGTCCATAGGGTTGCATTCTTATGGTCCTAAAGAGCAGTTTTGTAGAGCAGTGCTGTCCAAAATTGTCGTCTTTCAAAAGTTTCCAGGAAAAGAAAAAACAGTTGTAGCCAATGGGCACCAATATGTTATTTGTCCCTGGTAGACTGGGGAAAAAAAGTCAGTCCTCCCATCAGAAAGCCTAAGAAATAATGTTTTAGAGAACACCAGAAGTTCATGTTGTCCAATACACTGGACACAGTTAAACAGGGTGGCCCAGCTGTCCTGCTGCCTGAGTCTGGAAGGAAAGTCCACATCAACTATGGCAATGTCCCTGCTAGAAGAAAATGCAGTGGTGGTGGTAGCCACTCTCACCCAAGAAGGAGGCGGAAGACTAGGTAGCTGTGGCACCAGTGCTCACACCCTTATTCAGAGGAGGGTGCCGCAGCAGTGCTCACCACCTACCCACCCATGAGTGGCAGTGCCAATCATGCCAACACCTTATAAGTCTCATGAAGCCCCCCTCTCCAATCGACACGCCTGAAAAGAAGAAGGGTGAAGCAGTGGTCTTGCTTCTACCGCAGTCCATCTGAGAAGGGGAGGGAGGCACCCCCTAGCATCATGAAAAGGAAGATGGAGGCAGTTGTAGTCCCCGCCTGCAGAGACAGCAGAGTGAGGTCAATGTTCCAGAGACAGTTTAGGGGTGGAGATTGAAAATTTGCCACTGCCTCTGTGAGTGGAATGAAATCTTGGACGGAGCTTGGATGAGCTCTGAAACTGGGTAGGAAGTGAGGCAGCAACACAGAATGCAAAGTATGCAATACAGTGAAACACACCAAAGAGTTTTCTTTGGCCGAAGGATCCTGCTGATAATCAGAACTGGATTCAGTCCAACCTACTGGCAGTAGTGATCCAGAAGGATAACTTTATTCTTCAAGTTTCACATTTTTATACTATTTTTCTTGATTAGGAAAGCAGAATAAAACATATATTAGCAAGGTTAGTATTTCACTCAAGACTGACTACTTATTATTTCTTATCTAACTCTTCCGTATGCTTTCTGGATGACTAGAGCAGTATTTTCATCCTGGAGAGAAGTGACTAGTGGGGTGCCACAGGGTTCTGTCCTAGACCCAGTGCTGTTCAATATTATCAATGACTTGGATGAAGGAATAGAGGGCATGCTCATCAAATTTGCAGATGACACCAAATTGGGAGGGGTTGCTAATACACCAGAGGACAGGATCAAAATTCAAAATGACCTGGATAGATTGGAGAGCTGGGCCAGGGTAAACAAAATGAAATTCAGCAGAGAGAAATGTAAGGTCCTACACTTAGGCAGAAATAATGGAATACAGAAATATAGGATGGGGGAGACGTGGCTGGATAGCACTACATGTGAAAGGGATCTAGGAGTCTTCATAGACCACAAGCTGAACTTGAGTCAGCAGTGTGATGTGGCAGCCAAGAAAGTCAATGCAATTCTCGGCTGCATCAATAGGAGTACGGTGTCTAGATCGAGAGAGGTACTGGTACCACTCTACTCTGCTTTGGTTAGACCCCATCTTGAATCCTGTGTCCAGTTCTGGGCACCCCAATTCAAGAAGGATATTGACAAGCTGGAGCAAGTCCAGAGGAGGGCGACCAAAATGGTGAGAGGCCTGGAAGCCATGCCCTATGAGGATAGACTTAGAGAGCTGGGTATGTTTAGTCTGCAGAAGAGGAGGTTAAGAGGGGACATGATAGCCATGTTTAAATATTTGAAGGGATGCCACGTAGAGGAAGGAGGGGACTTGTTTTCTGCTGCTCCAGAGACCAGGACAAGGAGCAATGGATTCAAGCTGCAGGAAAGGAGATTCCACCTGAACCTCAGGAAGAACTTCCTGACAGTCAGGGCTGTCCGGCAGTGGAATCTGTTGCCTCGGAGTGTAGTGGAGTCTCCTTCCTTGGAGGTTTTTAAGCAGAGGCTTGATGGCCATCTGTCGGGATTGATTTGAGGGTGTTCCTGCATGGCAGGGGGTTGGACTGGATGGCCTGTGTGGTCTCTTCCAACTCTGAATTTCTATGATTCTATGATTCTATATAACTATCATAATGCTCACAAACAAGGCTGTCACTGATGTTCTCCTAATTTCACCAATAATAGTTTCATAAAGGAGTTAACAAAGCAGAGGTTAGTCATATAATATGCCAATAGATGCAGTTAATCAATCTTCTTGTTAATCATACTAATGAGAGGGCAGTTGAGAATCTTCTAATATCCTTCGTGTATATTTTAAACCAACACCAGTACCTGCCACTTGAGTCAATTGGAGGCTTGTGGCAGAACTCATCCTGTAAATTAGGAAAGCTTAATCAGAGTCAGTCTCATTTGTGGCAGTAAAACAGGCTAGCTGAAGTCCTATTGACTTGGTAAGGTTCCTTGTTAGATTTTGCTTTCTGTCTTTGAACAGAACCCAGCCTGTTTATCCCTGAGAAAAAACAGTAGTGTTTGTCCCAGAGATACAAGATATACACTAAAGGGAGTATATCTTGCATCTCTGGCAGTGAGAAGTCTCCCGGCCTTGAATAAGGCTTTTGTAATTGATGCCTGTCAATAGACCTGCTCTACCTGAACTTCTTCCTTGAACATTTTGAAACATTTCTTCCCTAAAGCCATACCAGTTCAGTTATCATGTCAGAATAAGGATATCAAAAAGTAATTGTAGCCCACCTACTCCTTATGTTCAGTATCGAATATAAAAATGATATTAATTATATGAATCTGCAGTGCAGAAGTTCCTAATAGTGTCCTTTCTGCTGATCCATCCCATATTTGAAGGGAAAAGATAGAATCCAGAAGAGATGAATAAGCTCTTGGTTTTCAAGAGCTCTTTCTGCCAAGTGGAAAATTTTGGGAGAGCACAGATTCTGCTTGTACAGCGGGTCTGTTTTGTAAGCACACATATAAACAGCCAGATGAAGCCGCACATTTTCATTAAGATAATATTGATGTTTATTTTGGGTTCCACTTCCCCCTTTCCTCTGTTTTCTGAAAAACGTAAAAGCAATAAAAGCAGGATTTAATCTTTACAGGCTTTGTTATTCACTGTTCTGTGGCACTTGGGAGCTACAACTATGGTGATGTAATGGGTTATAAATTTGTAATGGCGGAAGTCCTGCAGATTTTTGAAACCTGATTTTTCAGAATGTGCACAGCACAGAAAAATGCTATTATTAAATCATTTGTTATTAGGAGGTTCTTGTTTCCAGAGGAATAGCTGTGTTTGTGTGCTGCAGCAGAAAGGATAGAATTATGTATTACCACACTTACTGGACAAGCTTGGAGATGCTATAAGGTGCTGCAGGACTCTTGGGATTGTTGTATTATTTTTGTTCCCACTATTTTAGGTTTTAAAGGGACAGACCTATAGCTCACTGGGAAAGTACATGCTTTACATATTGAAAAGCCAAATTTAGATGTCTCTGGTCCCAGAAGTGCATGAAAACCCTGGGTAATTTGCCATGAGCACTTTGCAGACTAATAAGAGATGAAACCGAAAATATTAGTCTTAAAAATGATGAACAGCCTTTCATTATTTATGCCAAAACTGAGAATCATGCAACATTCCAGATGTTGGACTGTAGCTCCCAACATTCTACGTGCGTTCAGCTACGATGGTAGGTAAGGTTGCTGGGATGGAGTCCAGCAATGTCTGGAGAGCCACATAATTTACATAGTTGAGTTTTGCAGCGAAGGAAATCATCATCACAAGAGTGATTTTCTTTCTTGAATGACTGCAGTGATTTAACATTGGCCATTTGCTTAATCGATTTGTTGAAACTGAAGGATTATTGTTACTGTAGTTTATTTGTAAATATCCATTCAGTGTCAAGGAAGCTGTAGTTGGGGGATGAAATTCTGAGCTGGACGAGTTGTTTTGATCCAGAAATGGCACTTGATCCAGAATAATCTGTTGCCTTACTGAGAACATTCTAGATATAAAGACCTTGCAACATAGCAGCATCAAGTCATTGCAACCAGCTTCTTTTTAATTTAAGCTAGCAAGTATGGAAATGTTCTGTGGACTTTAGGACAAGCCAAACAGCTGTCTGAATTAAGACAGGACCATGTAAATCTTACATGGTCCTGTCTTAATTCAGACATCTGCTCTGCTTGTAAATGGAATGAATAGTCTCTGTGAAGATGAGATGTAATAAATTGTGGCTGCAGTCACACACATAGTTAGTTTGCTTAACTGAAATCAATGGGATGGGTAGAGAAAGGAAGAAATGATGATCCCCTTTTGGGTAGTGTTTCAAATTGGGGCTATTGGATATAGTTGTTCAGGCACATAGCCATAAGCAGATCAGTCATACTGTGTCAGAATAATTGCCTATGGAGTCCTGTGTTCTGTTTCTTTTGGTGACCAACCAGATGCTAGTTTAGAAGTCCTGAAGCAGGGTATGAGTGTGCCAGCCCCCCAACTTTTTTGCCATTGTTTTTTGCTGACTGTTTAGGCTGTGTCTGACCTTTGAAGTACTTTGTGGCCATAATGGTTAGTCACCATTGATACCCTTATTCTCAATGAATTTGTTTAGCTACTGCCTTAAACTCCATGGATTTGTGTAATTGAAAATTTGTCAAATTTTGTGTAATTGTCTGGCAACCTTTCATAGATTTCAGAAAGAAAGAGGAGAAGCTGCAACTATAGGTTTTGATTAGGTTATTGAATTCTTTTCAGGTGTTTAAAAATATTAGAGTTAGAAAGAAAATTTTATACAGAAAAGAAAATTCGAAAAGGTGATTATGGTTTGAAGAGTGGTAACAATTGTATTGATACATTTACTGTATTCTTTTGTATGCAGATAGAGTGATGTGGGAAGTCGTATTTTAACTTTTTGTAAATATGTAAATATTTTTAAAATTTTTAAAAAGAAACTGTGTAATTGTAATGGTGACCATCCTCACATCTCATGCTGCTTGTCCTTCAGTGGTGGTAGAGAGTACGCTTTGCAATTATTGAGTGAATTCTGCACATAGTGTTGTAACTTGCAATTGGGTTCACACTTTACAATAAGCCAGATCATGGTTTGTTGGATTCTAGCCTGTTCTGCCTGAACCACTCCTTACAAACAAAATCTTTTTTTTTTTTAAAGAGGAATCATAAATATCAATTAGAAGCCATGTTTAAATCATCTTGCCATGTTCAAACGAAGACTTTAGGTTTTCCCTGGAAATGAACTATGAGTCATTTGGTCATCTTTTGGATACTATGTAGTTAAAGCAACAAATCATGGCTAACTTAAACGATGGCATAATGCAGGAGTGGAAATTATGAAATCCTCAAGATGTTTTTGGACTTCACCTCCTGCCTTTCTTCACTATTAGCTCTGCTGGCTAGGTCTGTTGAGAGTTGTAGTCCCAAAACATCTAGAGGACAACACGATTTCCATCTCTAGATTAATGGGGTGTGCATATTTAGCCATGTTGGTTTTTTGTGTACAGGAGAAGAAAGAAAAGAGAACCTGTATTTTTCTAATCTGTCATACTCCATCCCTTTCTTCTGCTATGGTAGAAAAAAAACATGTATAGTCAAATTGAAAATTCTAGTTTTTTGTGATTTATTACCATATCCCTTGATATGTGTTAACCCCTTTTTGATGTCTGTCACAGTTTATTATTCCTTTGGGCACTCATTGACTTCTATTAACTGATTTTGCTTGTTTATAATACCAGCGCTCAACATTCCTTTTCTCTCCTGGTATGCATTATGTACATAAGGAGTAACCCCCATCTTCCATTATATGCATTTCAGAAATAAACAAGCCAGTACTTTCCAACTTGAGAGAGTTAGAGGAAAAAATGAAGTTTGGAAGCTATGGTTATAACTTTTGAAGCCATGCAATAGTCTGCATAATTGCAAAAATATTTCTGTGTATTTTTGTATTTTCTGTGTTACAAATCTAGCTATGTTATAGAGTAAAAGACACAGATGATTTGGTCTTGACCCACCCAACTCCATGTGATCAGAATTGTTTTTGGAGATGCTGGGGAGGAGTCATCATTCATTGCTCAAGGTACTTTATACATTATCAGAATCATCTTGTATTCTTTCAAATATAGGCATATTTCTATCCTAAAGTATAATGGAAGAAAATCCATTGCATTACTTTAAGCAAGTGTCCACATGCTTACAATTCCCATTTTCTTAATTTTTTGGAATCAGCACTGTTAATGTATACCAATGATTTGTTTTTTTACAAAGTAACTGTTTAAAAATTCTCTGTGATACAAACAGTTGTGAGATGGTGGCTTTTGTTTTTTTAGTTGAGCTCAGAAATTATTTGTGCACTTTCGTGAGTGCTTGTTGGCATTTCAGTAAACACTGCAATATTGAAGAAAAACATGATTAACAATTGCTTTGTAGTTAAAGTGGGTACACTGGGTGGGTTGTCGGTGTCTTTGCAATCTTGTTCCACTTGCTATATGTGTATACCTAGCTTCATAAAGGGAAGAAGATACTAGCTTGGCAGCGAGAGAAGAGTCTTATAGAAGGATATTTTGTACAATTTTGCAGACACTACAGTGAAAGTCATACACCATCTTGGTCTCACACTGGGGGGTGGGGGAGTTGGAGACATTGTCTTTCTGCACTAAAATGGCAAGTCCCTGCTAGAATTTTGGCAGTGGTGTTCTGTCTTCACACCCTTAACATGTACCTCTTTCTGTCACTTTTGACACTTTTTGACAGAGCTTTTTGAACTCTGACAATAGGGACAGTTGTGTTATTAATACATGGATGCTTCAAAACTAAAGGGATGTTGAGTCTCCTAACATAGGTAGCTTGTACTTTTACCCCAAAGTAAAGCAAGTAGGGAGTGAAGATAGACTTGGCTTGATCGGGAAATTAAATTTTATTTAATTACCATCAGTCCTTCTACATCACTGTATTATGTATGGAGAGCAGAAAGTCTAGAAAGGAGTGCATACTTTAAGGTCAGAGCTTAGAAAGGTTACTTCTTTAGAATACAGCTCCTAGAAATTTTCCAGTCAGCATGACCATTGCAACTGGGGGATTCTGAGAGTAATAATAATAATAATAATAATGATAATGATAATGATGCTTTGATTTGGGTGACCCTCTCAATCCTCTACACTGCCAATTGCACAGCATTCCCAATTATGCAGGATGTCAGCAGTCATACAACCAAATGTACACAGGTGCTCCCTTCTCACACCTTGGGCTCCTCACATGTAAATCTGGATGTTGTGTCAGTGCAGTACAGCAATGTTTGCAGCAGGAATGGCAGTGTAATTACTCTTTCTTCCCCATGTGTTTCTTCTGTGCATGGAAGGATTTGGTGGGAATGATTTACAAGTGAGCTCCCTTACCCAACCTGCAAGAATTGAGGGCTTAGATTTTATGTGTCAGGTCTACTTTAGAATGTCTGAAACTTACTATCAGCTTATTTAGTATGGCAAGAGAGGGAGTATGTGTTTGTATACAAATGAAAACTACTTCTAAATGTGTTGTTTCTAAATTCTTTTATTTATAAAGGTATGTTTTGAATTACTTTAATGTTATTGGAAGAATAATTATAATTATATTTTAAAGTTAAGTTTTTGCATGTTTTATTGATACTTTTTCATTTGTAAGCCACCTTAGGTCCTTATTCTGGAAGAAATGGTGGAAAAGAAATATAGTTGTTAAAAATAATAATAATAGTAATAGTCGTTGTTATCCATGAACTTCTTTGATTACAAAAAGTGACGCTGCTTGGAATATGCTACATTATCTGATTGTATCTCACTGATTCCTAGATTCTTGGACAGAATCTGAATCACTGATGGTCCAAACTTCCATTGAGTAACATCCGGCATGCTGTAAAAAGGTAGAGGGAAGAGGCAGTGATAGTGATGTTTCATAGGGATGATATGGTTTGTGCCATTGCTGGATGGTGAACCATCACCACACATCTTGATTTAGAAGCATTTCATCCAAGGGTGAGACATTGGCTTGAGGCCATGTTTTACCCTTGGGATTTACTACAGGTCACATTGTGCCCTGAAAAGGAAAAGAAGGAGGAGAAAAAAATCAAACTGGAACTGGTTGGAGGTCCTTTCTTTCTGTTGTCAAGGGTGCAGGCAAGGTTTTGTGGGTTCTGCGCCTCATTTCCAAGCAAAATCAAAGCTCTTTCAAAATCTCTCTCTCCATTTTTCAATCGTTGGGGAAGTAAGTTGCCCCAAAAACCTGGAGAACATACTTTGCCCATCTGTGATTTAGTTGAATGATGTTACTTGGACCCCAGATTGGTCATGCTTAACCCCAAAAGTAAGCTGGAATTTTATGGGAGTCAGGGTAGTGTAGGGGTTGGACTGTAGATCCAGATTCAAGTCCCTATTGAGTTGGAGAATTCAGAGGTTGGGCCATGCATTAACCTACTTCACAGGTTGCTGTGAGGATGAAGTATGTAATAAGAGAAGTCATATAAGCTGCCTTGAGGAATGTCCAGATTTAAATGCAGCTGGTCAGTAAAATATAAAATAAATGCTGGAGAATCTTATGTTCACAAGCAAGTGGATACATCTAGTTGTTAGTATCTACTGCATTAGTGGGCTTAAAGTAAAGTAACACTTGGGTAAATTGTATTAATTGAATGGATTAATTGGGACTAACAAGTGGATCTAGGGCATAGCTCTGATTTTCTTCCTGGTCCTTAAACATGCATGCACCTCCTGCTTTTTGATGACTCGACTTTCAATGTTCTGCTCTTTAAATCATTGTAAATTATAGATATGTACGTGTCTTTTGTACCGCTCATGTTCCCTATAGGAAGAAGGCAAGAGAAGAACTGACAAAATATTGGGTTCCATTTTTCAACCAAATCTACTTTCTGACAGTTCTCTGGTTCCTAACCCGTCAGAGAAGCATGGGATGCCTGTACATTTTAGAGATATTTTGTATGTTTTTATTCCACTCCCTTGCAGCTTAGAACATCATGCATGTTCCTTCTTTCTCCTTCTCTAGGACTGACTTACTTTATTTACATGCTGTTCTACTTTTTTTTCTCAGTTGTGTATGAACACCGGTCAAGACTGGAGAAATCTTTACAGAAAGAGAGGCTTGAACATAAGAAAGCCAAAGAAGGTAACACAATTTACATATCAAAACACACTGACTTTTCAAGAGGAAAAACTACCTATACCTTACTCCTAGGCAAGTTAAGATGCCATGTTGGAAGATAGACTGTTTTCTCCTTTGGACCCCGAATGGTTGCTTTTCATAAACCTGTTCTTTTGCTGTGTCTTATATGCCTATTCATTTTCATATGATGTTTGCTGTGACTGTGTGTGTGTGTGTGCGCGCGTGCGTGCGTGTGTTTTCATCCAGGCTTTTTGTACTTTATAGTTAAACTATTTTGAATTACTCTATTACCATTAACATTGAGCTTGTACACGGAAGTTTGTACATTGGGAAGGAATCTGAAATTGGGATACAGCTGGGTGATGGCAACAGGGGAGGCAGGTTCATTGTTGCTTCCAATGGGACAGTGGTTGGTATGAGGAATATGAAGAGATAGACAAGGGGCATCATGATAAAAGGGAGAGGCACAGGCAGTTTGAGTTTGAGTTCCTCACTCGGTAGAGTGAGGCCTTCTTCCTCAGACTTGGGTAACCATGCCAGCCAACCCTCTTGCTTCTTAGTACTGTTATTGAACACCATATCTTTCCATTAAAAAAAAAGAAAAAGAAAAAAGAAATCAACAACATGGAATCATAGAGTTGGAAAGGAACACAAGGACCTTCTAATACAGCTCCTTGCCACGCAGGAATAAACACCTGAACCATTCCTGACAGATGGTTATCTGACCTTGATTTGCTGTTGTTGTTAACTAGCATCAAGTCAACTTTGACTTATGGTGACCCTATGGATGAGAAATCTCCAAGTCACCCTGTCATCAACAGCCCTGCTGAGGTCTTACAGACTCAGGGCCATGCCTTTCTTGATGAAGTCTATCTGTAATGCTGTCTTCTTTTCCTTCTACCTTACCAAGCAATATTGTCTTTTCTATTGAGTCATGTCTCCTTATGATATGTCCAAAGTACAACAGCCTCATGTTAGTCATCTTGGCTTCCATGGAGAGTTCAGGCTTGATTTGCTCTAGGACCTATTTATTTCTCTTTAGGCAGTACAGGGTATCTTAAGAACTCTCCTCTAACGCTACATTTCTTCACTGTCCAGGTTTCACAACTATACATAGAAATAGGAAATACAATGGGATGGACAATCCTGGCTTTGATATTCAATGGTATATCTTTACACTTGAGGACCTTGTCTAGTTCTTTCATAGCTGCCCTTCCAGATTCTAGTTGTCTTTTGATTTTTTGACTGCAGTTTCCATTTTGATTAGTAACTGAGCTATGGTGAATCTTGAACTATTTCAGTGTCTTCATCATCATCTGTGGTCATTGTTTTTGTTTCTTAAAGTTGTAAACGTGCCTTTGCACTTTCTTCAGTAATTGTTCTATATCTTTGCTATTTTCTGCTAGCAGTATGGTGTCATCTGCATATCTTACATTGGTGATGTTCCTTGCTCTAATTTTCATGCCTTCTTCCTCCCAGTTTAATCCTGTTTTATGCATGATATGTTCAGTGTACAAGTTAAACAGAGAGATCTTCCACCAGTGCCACCCCCTACTACTGCTGTTGACCAGTAGCTGTTTGGCACATTTAGTTTGGATCCTGCATAAAAACCTGTCTGACATGGGAGACCCTACAAGCAGCACTGCTACCGTTATCTTAGCCTCTTGTCCCACAGAAGCACATAATCCCACTGCTTCAGAAAGGCAGTGCTATTGATGGGAACCTTGGTTTAAAGACCTCCAAGGAGCAGACACCTTCCAAGGCATTCTATTCAACTTTTGAATATCTCTTATCATCAAGAATTCCTTCCTAAAGTATTAGGTGGATTTTTTCCCCCTTGCAGTTTGAATCCTAATTGTGTCCTAGTCTCTGAAGCAGCAGAAAGCAAGCTTGCTTCATCTTTTACATGACATCATCATATATATTTAAAGATGACTATCATATTAGTATGGTCTTCTTTTCAACAAGCTAAACATACCCAGCTCTGCAAGCCATTTGTCATAAAGCTTGGTTTCCAGATCTTTTACCATCCTGGTTGCTGTCCTCTGGACACCTTCCAGTGTGTCCTTATTCCTGTTGAACTGTCATGGCCAGAACTACAACTCAAGAAGAGAATGGACAAAATGGGTAGAGCAACCAAGATGGTAAAAGATTTGGAAGCCACTCATCTATGACTTGATAATGCATGAAGGTCTGGACCAGATTTTTAGACTTATAAATTTTAGATATTTGTAAATTGTGATTTTAGCTATAGCCAAGATTCTCCATAGTCAGGGGCTTTTAAAAGTGCAGTGGCATCCTATGGACGCTTACAGTTTTACAGCTTTTAATTGATTGTAGATGTGAGTTGGAAATGACCCACAACAACAAGATGTTCTACATTGGACAAAATTGTCCAACCACTTCTGTAGGGGAACTTAAGCATACATAAGACACCAGCAGGGTTTTGCTCAATATGTTGTTATCTAAGATTGTTAGCTTCCTTGAGCTCTTATGCATAAGAGTAGGGTGTAAATCAAATAAGTGAAATGCCTTTCTTTCTTTCTTTCTTTCTTTCTTTCTTTCTTTCTTTCTTTCTTTGTTTCTTTCTTTTTTCTGGAGAGCTCAGCTGAAACCAGAAGCAGAAGACATACTGTACCCGTTTGCTTTGTTACTGCAAGGCCACTATGCCACATTCAGAGTTATGTGTAATTTTTAGAGCAGAAGTGAGCTCCTTTAAAGTAGGTTCTGATTTATCATAGCTTTTGCAAACCAAGTGGTGATGAGTAGGTTTGTTTCCTTTCAGAGTCCCCCTCCCTGCCCTTCACAGCTGTCAAATGCTGTTTTGCCCTATAAGTCTTGAATCTCTTAATGGGTTTCTACTGCCATCTAATGGACAACAGTAAAACTCAGATTGCCCATAACAGTATTTAACCAAACTCAGTGGGTGCTTCATTCTTACACACTAGGAGATAGAAAGTTGTTAAGGCTTTGTCAGACTTTTTGCATAGATAGAGTTTAGGGATTGGGAGGGAATGAGGGAGGACAAATCTTTCCTGAAGGTCAGAAGTATGTGCAAGTATGGAAGAGAGAGAGAGAGAGAGAGAAAAAGAAAGAGGCAGCGTGATGCATTTGGGTGGGGGATTATCTGTCGTTTTATGAATTGGCAGGCATGGTTTTCTCTCTCCTCACACATTATTGTTCAATGTTTTAGAAGCAAAGCCACATCACAAGCAGCTCTTTTGGTTGTAAATAAAATTGAGAGAGGAGACATCTTGATCTATTTTCCTAAGAACAAAAGTCTTGGGAGGCACTACATGATTACATAGTATTCCTTCCAGTACAGCAGTACCAGTGGAACAGAAGTGTGGCTTTTAAGATGTTAAAGATGAAAGAAAAGGGGGGGAAAGCCGCCCTCATTACCTTCTTAAACAGTAAATGCCCCATCCTAAAGCCAGGTGGGTTTGTCCTCCCTATTAAAAAGTCCCAGCTTTTGTTCTTCCACCTTCTTGAGGGGATGGAGACTATGCAGTGGTGTACATATATGTGTAGAGATTGGGATGAGCAACTGCTGGGGCTTGAAGAGTCATGTTGACCTCTGAGGGGCCTCGCAGAGCCACACTTCAATTTTTACCTCTTTCATTCCCATAAAAAAATTATGAATAGTAAAAAAATACTGAGTTTTGCCCCCAGATAGTACTCTCAAGTTGTGGTGGCCAGTTTGCCACCTTTTTTGGCACCCCTCTTGACTTTTTTTTAGGCTTGAACAGGCCTTTTTTCAGACTTGGAAATAATTAGGTTCAATCACTCTCTCATTTTGAAGAAAAGCCTGTGTATAGGCCAAAAAAAAAACATGAAAAGGATGAGGTCTGATCAGAAATGCTTGAAGAGGTAACAAAATGATCCATACCATATCCACAGAGGCATGGAGGTAGAACTATTGATATGGTGGGCATTCCAGTCCCTTTCAAATTCTCTGTTTGTGGGCCCTTGGCCCTACCCTGGTGTAGATAGATGCACTGGGTAGCCTCCTATTAGTTACTTTAGTGCATTTACTAGTAGCTTATCTATATGAATATCTGTTTTTGGATGGAGCCCAGGGAGCTGTTTGGTACTCTTTGTGCTCCGTCCAAAACTTTTCCCCATAGCTATCAGGTTCTGGCAGGGGCTGCTGCTGCTACAATGAAGATGTGGCTGTTCTGGACTCCCGTGGAACAAAATGGAGAGTGTGTTTGTTCTGTGAGTGTACCCCCCCCCACAACCTGAGAACAGCTGCTTCTTCATTATTTGAATTGGTTCCTCCCTCCCTCCCTCCCTTCACTGTTGGTAAGCAGCAGCAACAGGGCTCCCTCCCAGGGTTTGGCAGCTGCTGAGGTGCTTAGAGGACATGGAATTTTGTGCATTATGCTCCATCTCCTTGATTGAAAATCCTGGCTGTTTTCCGGTCACTTGTCAAGCAGTCTCATTGCAACTTGTACAACAGTCTAGTTACTACTGTCTCTACATGTCACATTATCCCGAGGTGGGCAGTTGCGTGGGTGGAGGGCCCCCCTCATCTTCCACAGACTGCCCCTCTCTCTATAGCAGGTCCAAATAGCTGTGTTTTCCTTGATAGTCTTTCTCAAAATGGCAACTGGAAGTAACATAGTGTCATTTCCTATTGCTATTGTGAGAGAGACTGCAGAAGAAACGAGGAGGTATTTGGGGTTCTGGAGAGGTTGTGTGGGTAGCGTGGGAGTGTTTATGCATTCAAGGGATTTTCTCTGTCTTTTCAGTCCAAAGAATTGCCCCAAAATTGTATTGAACTTTTTTTTCAGGTGGGGGAGGGTTTAAGTGGAGCTGGTTTACTTATTTAGCTGATGGTCAAGAGAACAGCTGAGTTGTGTAGATATGTGCAAAGCTAGATGACTTTTTGAACCAGAAATCATCAATGAAAGATTTTTTAAAAAATAAAACAAAAGCGCCACTTAAATAACATAAATGTGAAAAAGAGAAAAATTACGACACGAATAGCTTACGTTACTATTTCTCTCCAGATCCTTTATCTTCATATGCTTATTCCACATATTATGTATCATATTGATTATATATTTTTATTTAATGTATCTATATCTCATTCTCCTTGTACTCATTATTGTTATAATAATTTCATTCTTAAATCTATTCTTTTCAACTATATTTAACCTATTGCTAATATGATCCAGTTATTAATCATAAACTCTACCCTAAATGTGAGCCCATTCCCAGAGCCAATTATATTTCAGCTTACTCTGCTTTCCAAAATTGTAATTCTTCTTGTGAAGGTGTGACACTTCCCTCTTTTGTTAAAGCCTTTTCCACAAATATTTTCCACATTGCTTCAAAGTCATTCCTTTTCATTATCCCTTTTTTAATCTTAATTCAACATGTCAACTTATCATTGACTGCAGTTTTCCACACTTCTTTATACCAATCCTTTATTTGAAAGTCTTCTTGAGTTTTCCCTTTCTCGATATAATTAGCCTTGCTGCAGATAATAAATTTGTAATTAACTCCTTCATTGTCTGAGTACAATTAACCTTATCAAATATAGATAATAATGCTATCCTCGGACATATTTGTAAATCAATTCCTATTCTCTCTTATTCATTAAACACCATTTGCCAAAATTTCTGTACACCTTCACAATTCCACCACATATGGATATATGGGCCAATTTCTTGGTAACCCCTCCAACATAACCTTGAATGATTGTTGTCTATGTGGTTTAACCTTACTGGTGTTAAGTACCCTCTCCCAATGAAAGATTGTTTAGATCTTGAACTGCTTCTGCAGTTTGTGAATCTTTGTGGAGTTTTTTTCTGTGTAAACATTCCTCACTTTTTTTTTATTTTCTTTCTCTTTATTTTTAGACTTTCTTGTTTATAAACTTGAAGCGCAAGAAACACTAAATAAAGGAAGGGTAAGTGAGAAGATATGATTCATAATGTGTCTTGCAATAGTTTTCCTCTTGTATAAATATAACTGAAAACAGACTTCTGAATAATTTTAACTTTAACATAATAAAGTGGTGTTCTTACTTGGGGATGGCTTCTGACCTGAGGAATCGTTAAAATCCTCTGATGTAATTTGGCTAAAGAACAGTTTCCCTCCATTTATGATTGGGATTTCAGTGTAAAAGGATGAGCCTTGATGTGCCTTTACCCTTCCCTGGTAAATTTACTGTTTTACGTGTCTCAGCTTAGAACCATTTTTTTTTCCAAATTGGTCATCTAATTTGAAGCAGATAACTTTGAAAACTTGAGGTTGCCACTGCAGAATTTTATCATATTTGGTTCCTGATTGTATTGATGATGAATAACTAAGAAAGTTTAAGAGACAACAGATAAGAGAAATATAAAGACTTTTTCAGAACCTGGGATGGGCATGTAATAGCAGAGTTGTATTTGAGGAGGAAGTTCTTACCATAGCTTGTAGGCCAAATCCAATTGCTAGCCCCAGTAAGAGTAGATCACAGAAATAGTGGAATCTGCAGAAATGTTCACTTGCCATTAACTCAGTGATTCTGTTCTAACTGTACCTAGCATTTGGATTTAGGCTTCTGCTGTTTGTATGGATTGTGTTCTGAGGGAAGAAGTGACCCCAATGGCAGCAGGGAAATTCCATAGCTCTTCATTCCAGAGAGCTCTTGTTGCAGTTTCTATCCCAGGGAGGTCAGATTAAATAGATTGGGGCCCCATAAGAATTCTAGAAATGAGGCCCCCTTAGCATGCATGTGTGAACTACACATGCAGTCACATAATAAGAATTATATCAATGAAGAGTCAGTAGATAAATTACTAAGTACAACAGACAGCAATAGAAAAATCTCATTGTTAGTCTCGCAACTTCAGTGAGACTAAGAGCCTGATTCCATTTTATTATTATATAGTGATTTTACAGATAAGGTCAGTTGTAGCAGAAGCAGCAGCTCATTGCTGTCTATTGCAACAGAGGATGCGGCAATGTACTCTGGGGGCATGGGTGGGACTACAGAGAAGGAAATATTCTGCGAAAAGGAGTCTTTGAAACAGCAGCAAATTTTGAGATAATCTGACATCAGGTTCTTTGCATGTTAACGACAAGAACCCAAATCACTCATTTAGTACTTGCAAGTAAAAGTGAAAAGCAGCACGTATGCAAGTCTATTTGGAAATAAGAAGGACTAGGAGAAGGCATTTCAGGAGAAAGCATAAAGCAGCACAACAGTTTCAGAGGACGTCCGCAACCCACGCTTATGCATATAATAATAAGGATGTTAATAATTCAGAAAGCTACACAAAAGCCACACAAAACCACTGCTTTGGGCCACACTTTTCTGTTCCATGAACTTCTAACAATGCACTGTGAAAGAACTTGACTCAAATTTCAATTTCATGAAATTGAAATCATGAGAGCAAAACAGTTTTGGGGGCATCTGTTTACCTCACACTCACTTACTCATTGTTCAGGCAGAAATCCATTCACTCTGGAAAGAAGTCTACACACATTGCATGCACACAGGCTGCCCTCCCTTTCAAGTATACACAGATTAATCCCCCCTATGTGTATGAATGAACTTTGCTCACTCATTTCAGCTTCTAATGACATTTCCTATCTGTCAGACTGATTTTCTACTTCTCCTTTTCTAACTTCCTGATGTTTCTCTAGTGAGTGCATTATTTTTTAAAAGAATTTTCTCAGAATTGGCTGTGAGCATGTCTGCAAAACAGAACACACTCCATTCATGGAAGTCAAGGCAAGCATTTACCCCTGCACACCTTTCTGCCTTTGGAATTTGGCTGAAAAAATGGAGACTTCTGAGCATGCCCAGTCACTGGTATTTCCAGCCAGCAGTGGAGGATTCAGGAGATACAGGAAATTACTGGGAAGGAAGAGTGCCCACGGTACATTTTTTTCTTCAGTAGTAGACCTCTAAACGATCACACACCTGGATCAATTGCACTAATTGAACCATTGATAAATCAGACCTGCAATCCAGAGATTTGTTCTTTCACCTTCCACACATGTGATCTTGGACATTCAGGTCAATCAGTTGTGGGTGACAGTCTCAAGCAGTCCTGTGTAACTTGCAAATGAGTGACTGAATAATAGGGCAGAGAGGCAACTTGGCTAGGTATTACACAAGGCATACCTTAGGACATCCTTTCGCTATTGTGGCACCAGTCAGAGTTGTTAGACTCCTGCCATACCCATATGACTAGAGCAATGGAGGCAGTGGAATATGTAATCCAGCACTTTTGGAGGGGATTCCATCTTGGGGACTGCCACTTTAAATTGTGTCCTAAGTTGAGGTTATCTCATACATCCCAAAAGCAAGTTTGCCATTTTCTTGTAGTTTCTTTGTAGAAAGAGGCAGTGCATATCAGCTAATTCTGTCTTTCTCTTTTTGTTTTTACAGCAAGATTCCAATAGCAGATACAGTGCATTGAATGTACAACACCAAATGCTGAAGGTAAATATGATTGTAAAAACTCAGTCATTTTTCCCCAGTTTGCTTTTTTATTAGATGAGCATAGACCCAAAAAAGATCCATAGAGAATTTAGAATAGTGATTATATTTGTGCTCCAGTCTGTTAAAATATCTAATTCTTCAACTTAAATTAGTCTTGTGGGTGTCTTGAGAAGTCTTCCTTTCTGTTACAAAAATCTTGCTCTCCCATTTGTCATGTGCACAAATTTCTGTGCGCTGTGAAGTGAAATGAAAGCAGTTTTTAAAATGGACAACCTGCAGAAGCCATCTTACTCTTCTAAGGTATTATGTGCAGAAAATAATGGACATAGGCAAGCTTTGAAGCACACAATTGTTTCAGGTGTGATCTGGAATGGTACAGTTCCTTGAAGCAATTTACCACATTGAAGATGTTCACGTTGACTGGTTTGCAAAGTAGTGCCAGACTTTTAGTTGGCTTAGGACTCTCCCTCTTTCTACTTCCCTCCTCCTCCTCTTCTGGTACCGATGTGAGGAAGAACTTGAAAATTCTTGATCTGGTCCATCATGGCTCTTCTTTTAGACTTATGAAGTGTCTGCTTTTTCTGTTAAAACTAGCCACAGTTTACCATTCTGTCTGAAAGGCATTAACTGAATTGGAAGGAAGCCAGAATGGAAAGCAGACTTTTTCATATAAGTGCTGTTGTATTGTTTATGGTTGTGGGCAGGCTGGAGCACTGCATCAGCACTAACTAGGGTTCTCACTAACTGAGTCCCTTTCACACTTCACAGTTATGGTGCTGTGATTTCACTTTAACTTTTATGGCAACATCCTATAGAATTCTTTTGTTCCAGTTTCTGTGCATCATTGTGAAAGCTGAACAATGAAGAAATCTGGCAGGAATAGAATCAACTCATTTGAAATGTGGTGCTAGAGGAGAGTTCTACAGATACTGTGGGTTGATAAAAATATAAATGAATGGGGTCTTCAAGCAAATCAGGCCTGAACTGTCACTAAAAGCCAAGACAACTAAGCTAAAGCAGTCATACTTTGGATGTATCATGAAATACTGTGATGCCTTGGAAAAGATGATAATGCTTAGTAAAGTGGAAAACAGTAGGAGAAGAGGAAGACCTCACTACAGGTATATTCATTCAATAAAGGAAGCTATAACCTTTTAGTTTGCAAGACCTAATTAGGGCAGCTGATGACTGGGGCTCTTGAAATTTTTCATTCATAGGGTCACTGTAAGTTGAAGTCCACAGCAAATAAAAACATGAGGCCCTAGAGGTCTCTGAGAATTCTTACTACTCCTCCCTAAACTGCATATGCCAGAATTCCATAGGATGTTTCCATGGCAGTAAAAATGGAATCATAGCACAATAATTGTGTAATGTGAAAGGGTCTCTGGTTTTCCATCTTAACTAGGCCCACTCCTAGTTTGCAGCAGTAGACCAGACTGTGTTAAAACTTGTGTAACCTGAGGGCAGGTCTGTGCTGTATATTCACATGGATAAATAACTACATTATTTTAAAGCAGTGGTGGGCAGCTGTGGCAGTCTATATGTTTTGGGCCTACAATTCCTATCACTAGCATATTCAGTGGGGACGAATTTGGGGAGTTCTTAGACATAGCTGCTTCTAAGACACCCCCCCTTTGCTTTCATTTTACTTTACCATAAGTGTATAGGACCCCTTAACTTGATTGGGATCTGTGTAGTTGAATAGAATTTTTCAATCTGTCATCAGTGCAGTTTCAACCAGGATCTGACCCTCTGTGCTTTTTTATTGGGAAGGAAGGAAATCATTTGTTTTAATAGATAACTGTTGGACAAATATGAATTGCACAAGGCTCTGATGTTGCTCCATACTGCAGGAGGCACTAAAGAACCCACCATACTAGAGTCCACTGTGCCTGAGCTTACTGTAAAGAGAGGCAGAGAGAGATAGTTGCTACCTGTGGCCAGAGGCATGTTAGCTCTGTAACCATGGCACAGGACTGGGCAACTACAGCAGGTCTAGAGGTCAATTTGCTGCTCCATAGAATCGATTATTGTTATTGTAAATATTAACTTTATCTGTACTCTGTCTTATCTTCGACATCAAGACTCATGAGCTTTCCAATATGTCAAACAATGGGGAAAAATGTAGGTGGTTGTCCACATCTGGTTCTGAAAAATGTGTATTTTTATAATGTTAAACAGTGCAAGAGAGCCCTGCTACCTATTTTAAAAGGTGAATCACCACCCCTGCTGGTTTCGTGGGGAGGCAGTTCATTATTTGGAAGGATTATATAGGAATCTGTCTGGAAATATTTTGATTACAGTGCAGGGATCAGTAGAAGTCAGCAAGGGTTTGTCAAAATCAAATCCTGTTAAACTAACCTTGTATCTTTTTTTTTTTGGTCAGGTCACTAGTTTAGAATGCTTTTATCTGGATTTCAGGAAAGAGTTTTATAAGTTCCCTCATAATAACCTGATTAGCAAATTGACTAAATGTAGAATAGATGGGAACACTTTCATATGTATCTATAATTGGTTGGAAAACTACTCGAACACTCATTATCATTGACTGCACTTCAGAGTGGAAGGAGGAGTTATTGAGTGGAAAGCCTCAGAGTTCTGTCCTAAGACCATTACTCTTCAATGTTTTTACCAATTATTCAGATGGCAGAGGAATCCTTATTAAGCTTTAGATGACGCAGAGCTGGGACACATTGGGAGACTGGAACCATTTTAAAGGATCTAGCTACAGTAGAAAATTGGGCAGAAATTAATAAAATGAAATTCAGTATAGACAAATGAAAATTCTAAATTTAGGCCACAGAACCCAAACACAGAGATACAGAATATGGCTCAGCATTACAGTACATGAAAAGGACCTTTGGATTATTGTTGATCCTAAGCTGAACATGAACCAGCAGCATAATGCTGCAGCATAGAAGTGAACGGTGTTTTAGCCTGCATTAATAGTTTCCATGTTGAAGGAGGTATAGTCCCACTATATTCTGCAGTGGTCAGGCCTCATTTTCAGCACTGAATTCAGTTCTGGGTGCCTGATTTTAAGAAGGATGTAGACAAATTGGAGCAGGTTCAGAGAAGGGCAACAAGGATGATAAGAGGTAGGAGGCCTGTTATCTGTTGCTCCAGAGAATAGGAGTAGATCTAGTGGTTTGAAGCTACAAGAGTGTGTGTATGTATGTAAGTATCAAATTTATATCCTGACTTTTTCCCAAATGGAATCCAAAGTGTCTTACAATAATCTAAAACAATTAGTTTATAAAAGTTAAAAGGAAATTAAATAGTACAATTATTAAAACATGCTTAAAAACAGTTAAAACACTTGAAATATATTAAAACATTGTTTTGAAAGAGATTTAAAAATACAGATTAAAAAAATACAGCACACCACTTTACAGATACATGATTGCTCCATAATTAAAATTCAAGATCCAAAAGCCTACCTAAATAAAAACATCTTCCCCTGCTGGTGGAAAGAGGGAAAGGGCCAACCAGAGTGAGAGATTTCCATAGTCTGAGAGCAGTCACAGAGAAGGCTTTCTCTCAAGGCCTCACCAACATGTCCTGCAAAGGTGGTTGGACTGAGAGAAAGCCCTCTCCAGAGGATCTTATTGCTTGTGTTGGCTTATATAAAGAGATACAGTCTTTCAGGTAGTCTGGACCCAAGCATTTTTTAGGGCTTCAAAGGTCAAAAGCAGCAGCCAATCCACCTGTTTTAACAGGAGGGTCACATAATCTCTGTAGCCAGCCCTGGTCAACAGTCTGGCTACAGCATTTTCGACCTGCTGAAGTTTCTCAACAGTTTCCAAAGGGAGTGCCACATAGAACATTTTAGCATGTTCTAGTAGTCCACATGGGATGTAATTAATGCATGTGCCATTGTAGCCAGATCTGATTTCTCAAGGAATGGGCATGGCTAGCTCACTAGTTTTAACTGTGCCAGGGTGCTCCTGGCCACACCCAAAACCTAGGCATCCAGGCTCAGATTTGAGTCCAGGAGCACACCCAAGCTGCAAACCTGAGCTTTCAGGGGGAGTGTAACCCCATCCAGGACAGATTATATCCCTGTTGTAAAATTGGCCCTCTGACCAGGAGCACCTCTGTATTGTCTGGATTAAGTTTCAGTTTGTTCACCCTCATCTAGTCCATTACTGACAGCAGACACTGGTTTAATACAGAAATAGCTTTCTTGGAACTGAATAAAAAGGAGAGAGAAAGTTGTGTGTCATCAGCATGCTGATGCTGAATCCCCAAACTCCAGATGACCTCTCCCAGAAGTTTTATGTAGATGTCAAAGAGTATGAGGGACAGAACCAAACCCTGAGGGATACCACAGGGTAATAACCAGGGTGTTGAACAAAGAAAGACTAGAGCCTCTGTAAAATAGTAACCCTGAGCTCCATGCTGGAGAGGTAACCCAGAAAGATACTATGATCAGTGGTAATGAAAGCCATTGAGAGGTTCAGCAGAACAAACAGGGACACACTCCACTTGTCCATAGGTTATTTACCAAAATGATTTCAGTTGTACATTAGAAGGCACATCTTGACAGTAAGAACAGATCCAATTGCCTCGAGAGGTGGTTGAGTCTCCTTTTCTGGACATCTTCAAAAAGAGGCTAGACAGCTATCTGCAGGGGAGATCCTGCATTGTAAAGGAGGTCAAACTCATGAGGCCCCTTCCAACTTCAGTGATTCTGTGGCAGAAAATGGGTGGTCCAGGGGAAACAAAAGCAGCCTCTGGGAGCCATAGTTTGCCACCTCACGTTTCCTTAGTTCTGAGGACATCCCCTAACCAGGCATGCAGAAACAGAGACTTCAGAGCCGACAGCCATCTCTTCCTGCTGGTGCTGCTCCTCCTCCTCTCCACAAAAGAGAGAGAAAATGCAACTGTTAGAATATTAGGCTGTTATGGGACTCTAGTGGACCTGTCAAATTCCTTTGTCTTTAATGTGTAGTTTTAGTTTTAATTCATTATGGCATGCCTTTCATTTTGTTCATTTGTTTTGTTTGTTTATAGAGTCAACATGAAGAACTAAGGAAGCAGCATTCAGACCTGGAAGAAGATCATAGGAGACAAGGAGAAGATTTTAACCGTGTGGTCAATGAGCACAAGCAGAGATATGCAGAGCTGCAGCAAGAGAAAGAGCAGGAATTATCAAAGTTAAAGGGTATAGAATACTGTTACTTAATTAAACATCAGCAGTAGGAGAGAAGATAGCCAATTTGTTAGAATTGGCTCCCTGTTATTTCACTGCACTAGTTTTCACTAGGACTCAAAAGTAAATATTTAAATCTATGAGCAATTTGAATCCTCCAGCAAGAAATACATCTGTAGGATGAATTTTTGTTTACATTTGGTTTTCAACAGAATCCATGTATAATCTGCGAGAAGAGAATAGGCAGTTGAGGAAAGCCCACCAAGATATTCATACCCAGCTACAGGATGTGAAGGTAAAATTCCAATCTCTGCAAGGCAAAGTTATAGAGGCTGGGGGTGGAATCCTTCTGTTTGCAAAAGGGAATAGAAATCTTGCAACTAGAATAATAAGTTGATGACTCAGAAATAACCCTTCTAGCTTAATGGAAAGAAAATGTTTGGGGAAACTTCTGATGCATATTCTCTCTCTCTCACAGTCCTGCCTTGCGGGTATCCATACATAAGTGCAAGCCATGTACACCATGTAAAAGGAAAACTGTTTTATTTTTTCCTCACTAGCCGTGCTGGCTAGAGAATTCTGGGTGTTGTAGTCTAAAAGTTACTTTTCCATGCTCTGATTATAATTTGTGTGTGAATGCCATCTTTGTTTCAGAAATAATTGTGATTTATTTGTATTGTGCCACTGGTATATGTGCCACCTCTCAGAGTTAAATTCATTTTAGAAAGGATTTATATTATGATTCTTAACAGGGCTGGGCTCAGAAATTTGTCTTCCTATGGCAGAATGGCAAATGGTGGCTTCATTCCAAAGTTGTAGTGCATAGTATTCAAAGCCAAGTTATTTTGCCAGTTGAAGCAGATAATCTCCCAAGCACTTCTCCCTGTTCCTAAAATAAAAATAGAATAATAAGACATTAAATAGCTAAAAAAACCTGCCCCATTGATATAACCAAAATGTATTGCTTTAAAAAGCTGTGTCACTCTACTTAATGGTAGGACTGGCTCTGACCTTCAGTTAACGACATTTAAACCTGTTCACAAATTGCAATATATTGTAGAAACAGAAACTGTATAAATAGTAGCTGACATAGAGCTTGGAAAAAAAATAAGTTTTGACTACTATTTCTGGAATCCTTCAGTCAGGATGAACAGTGTTCCTGATAGCTAAGGATTTTGGGAGTCAAAATCTTGGGAGCATTGAAAACAGCTATCACTTAGCAGCTATATAATGTGTTACACAGAGAACCTAAATAGGTCTCTGCTGTCAATGAGTTTACATTCTAAAGTCAAGATCCAGTGGTGTAGATATGTATCCATTGTCAGTGAAGTTCACCACTGCCTCCTGCTGTACTTCTCTGTGGTGTCAAAAACCTATTTGTAGGGAACAGAGTGCCCTCCAGAACAGGTTTTAAGGGTTTGTGGGACCTTGTAAGGGGGGAGAGGGAGGATGTCTGATTCTGGCATTAAAAGCAGGATGGAACAGAAATGTATAACTGTAATGGTTCCTAACCTGGGGCCTGCGGACCCTCGGGGTCCACAATGCCCTCAGATGGGGTCTGTGAAATGCTCAAATGCTGCTCAGGAGACAAAGAGGAGACAAAGACTGCTTGTCTCCTCTCCACCACAGAGTGCACCATGACAGGAACCAAGGCAAAAGGAGGGTGGCTGGCTGGTTGGCTGGGCCTTCACGTTGCCTGTCACATGGCTGCTCTGCTGTGGAGAGGAGGTGGACTCAACACCTGAGTAACAGCAGAGCTGACAGCCAGCTAGCCAGTCAGTGTTAGCCCTTCGTCTCCCATTCTTGTTCCCCTCCTTTCCAGTGGAGAACAGTCCAGTGTACTATCAGAAATGCTCAAACACTCCCTCTTTTTTGCCTTCTTCACCAGGAAGAAAGGAGACTGAGTCAGCCAAAGGAGGGAGGGAGAGGAAAGAATGGGGGGGGAATGGGGGTTAAAGGCAAAAAAAAAAAAAGGGGGTGGGGTGGGGTTGCAGGAACTCCTCTATAAAAGACCCTGAGTGTGTCTCCTTATTTCCATTCATAAGCGGACATGCTTTCATCTGGATCAGGTGGCAGCTTATTTTGTCAGTGGTGATTCCTCACTCCAGGGTCAAGTTTCTTGCCAGGATGTGGCACTTGCTTCAGCAGCACCCCCTTTTCTCACTTAAAGTGGGATCCTTGACACAGCATGGTGGCCAACTCTGAAAAAGGAGGAGGAGTATCAAGGGGGAGTAGGGCCAAATAGGAAAGAGGGCACTGCTGAAGCAGCTGCTGCCCCTGGCAAAACACTGGAAGTTGAAGCGAGGGACCACTGTTGACAAAATAAGCTCCCACTCAATTCAGACAAAAGCACCACACTTATGAGTGGAAATGAGGAGGTGCACTTGGAGTCTTTTATAGAGGAGTTGCTTCAACCTCCTCTTTTTTGCCTTCACCTCCCTTTTTGTGTGTTTTTCCATCCCTCCCTTTCTCTTTTGCCTGTCTTTGTCTCTCACTTCCTGGTGAAGAAGGCAAAAAAAAAAGGGGTGGTTGTTTGAGTGTTACTGAGAGATTGAATGGCTGGAAAAGAAGAGCGAAAGAGAGAGAGAGAGAAAAGGACAAAGGCTGGCTGGCTGGCTGGCTGGCTGGCTGGCTGGCTGGCTGACTGGCTGGGCCTGCATGTTGCTGTTCAGTCCACTCCAGCCTTAAATTGACAAGAAGAAGCAAGAGAAAATTCTTCCTCGCCCTCCAGAACCTCCAGGGAAGTGCACATTTACTTATTTCTCTCTGAATTCTCTCTGAAGCCTTCTCTCCGAATTTTAAATAAATATTTGTTGCACTTTAGGGTTTTAAATCTTGAATTAAGTCTTGGGGAGGAGTGGGTGGATCTGTGACAACAAAAGATATTTAAAGGGGGTCCCTGGTAAAGAAAAGAACTGTATTACTGGATCCTGGTCTAATGTGGGCATTTGGAAAACAAGAAAAAAGGAGATAGTGTTAAGGTTAGAGAAGGGAGTATGGCTAGAAATGGAGAAAGAATGCTTTGAGGAAGGATTTCAAGCCCATAAAACATAAATTTCAAATATGAGCTATATTACTTATACAGGCTGGAATACCAGTGATAAAAGTGCTCTTAACCTTCATGTTTGAGAAGTAAGAGCATGGCCCTGTGAGAGCTGCTGCTTTTGTGTTTACTTCTACAAAACAGAAGTGACATGAGGAAAGAATACAGGGCAATATGAATGGTTCCTTGTGTTGGAATGTGCTTTGGATATGCGGGGAGGGCATTGCTTTGATGATATTTAATGACGTTGCTGTTATCCAGGCTATGGAGGAGCAAGTCTGCTGTGGGGAGTATGTGATCAACATCTAGTAGCCAGATACCAAAATGGAAACTTCATGTTCTAGAGCCGTTTGGCTATTTATTGGATGCTGTGGACAAAGCAAGGGACAATTATGGATACCATGGCTTTCTTGTCTTTTTCTTGGGAGTACTTCCTGGCTAGGTTGGTAGACAAAGGGTTGTGCTAACTATACAAATGAGTCTTATCTAGGAGAGCTATTCTTACATGTTTTGGGAAAGGAGTACATTGGTACACCCTCTCTTCCAAAATATTTGCATTTTTCCCAGGTATTTCTTCATAACAGCTTAGTTTCAACTTATGTTGGGATTCCAGATATACCTTTTATCCTCTGCCCCCGGGACTGAGCTCCAGAATTAGAGGCACATCTGGAGTCGAAAGGAACAATTAATTTTGTTTAGTAGGGGGAAACCTGTTTATTTTTGATACTATTTGGATTCTGGTGTATTAAACTATTGAAAAATGAAAAGTACTAAGACAGATAGCATTTTTTTCCCTAAAGGTGAGTGGGAGCTTTTATCAAGTATGGCATCTCTTACTTTTTTCAGTACAGGTTGCTGTGGTGTAACGCTCCTACATGAAAGTTGTGACCATTTTCAGTATTTGCTGTTGCGTTTGCCAAGACATTCATTGTCATTATTTGTTGTGGTTGTTGCCGCACCTGTAATCTTTTTTCATTACCTTTTTTTTGACTGCCTGCCATCCTAGAATTGATAAGTGATAGGGATAAAATTTTAAAACTTTCTATTGATAATCCTCCCAAAAATGCCTTCAAAATTGAATTGAAATTGAATTGAATTTCAGTTGAATTGAAATTTAGAAAAGATTGGTCATTATGCTAAAAAGCCTTTGTTGTTGTTGTTGTTGTTACAATACTTTTGAAATGTAGCTTTGTTGCATATACTACCAAAAAGATGATGATGATAAACTTGGTAGACATACTTAGTGAAAATAAAAGCTCTGGGTTGATGTCATCAAGGTTCTTTGCTTAATTAGAGTTTGAAGCATATGACAAACCTTGATTGGGAGGAAACCTGGTTTGTATTAACTAAGGCTAAGATTGATGTTTCATTTTTCTGTGATCAAGGCAGGAGTGGGGATTCATTCTATTGACAGGGCCAGTGTGTGTGAGGCAAGGAGAGTAGATAAACCTCACAGCCTGTTCCTGGCCTCTTAATCATAGTTATATCTGCACCAACCCTATCTCAGAAAGGTATCTTAACTGAAGTTTTGGTAAGATTGGACATATATTTAGTGAACTGGTAATTAGGCAGCTGATGAATCAGCTCTTCAGTCAGGTTGACAGCCCTACAAATATCCTTTTTGGCTTTGAAAAATGATTAGCACTTGCCTTGATGAAACACAGTTGGACTCAAATGTGATGTGGTGTTTTCTTTTGTGTAGCTGCAGCATAAGAATTTACTCTCCCAACATGACCAGCTTGTAGTGACATTGGAAGAACACAAGAGTGCGCTAGAAGCTGCGCAGGTCAGCCAGAAAAGTGGCTTTGAATTAGCCTCCACTTTTAATGCACTGGGTTTGGTGGTTTGTTTGTTTTTTACGCCCCCCCCCCCAGTCTTTCCTAAGTATCTTTCTTTAAAATGCCTTTTCCCTTTCTTTCTGCTGATGGCAACTTTTGTGCATGCAGACTGTTCCCCGCCCCCTTTTTTATCTTGCACGGGGATCTTTGCTTAACAACTGGCTGCATTCTTGGGGAGAAAAATCCATGCCTGGAAGGATTTCTACTGAAAAAAATTATAGCACAGTAAACTGTTGTTGTTTCTTGACAGCTCTATTATGGACTTGAGTGAATGTGTCTATAGATAAAAACTGAATCTTTTCATTTTTGAAGACTGCTAAGTCTTTAGCGGGTTTTCTTCTCTTATTCAGCCTGTATAATGCAGAGTCTCAGATGTTCTGTGCTTAGAAGGACATCCTCCCCTCTGTGTGTGTGGGTCTGTGTGTGTGTGTGTGTGTAAGAGAGAGAGAGTGTGAGTGAGTGAGTGTGTCTGCATGCACATGTAATCTTACAAGTATGTTTGCTTTGGTTGTAAAGGAGGAGGAGTTCAAAATAGGGGTAGGCCCATTGTGTTGTAATTCATACTCTATGTTGGTTGGGTTGTGTATTATCCTTCCTGGAATGAGTTTATTTGGTACTCCATTTTATCCTCAAACAGCCTTGCAGAGTAGATAAAACAAATTTATAGGAAGTAATAATCAGCTAGATAGGGAAGTATTATCTGTGCAAGAACCCAGAAGAGATAGAGTAATTTATATACTGTCTGTGTACCTCTTCTCCTTCCAGACGATCTTTGGATCAGTAATCTAACCTGGATTTTGTCTAGCCTCTCCTTTTTTCCTGAGTAGATCATTCTGCCCGGAAGATTCCTGCTGAGAGAGGGGTGAACAAGGGTCCATTTTCTCACCCTGACAAATCATCAAGCCCTCAAATCTAGTGGGACATTGAAAAAAATATCAGAAATGGTTGACTCATTAAATAAATATTAATAACAATCAGAACTCAGCAGGGACAATGTGCAAGTTATCTGAGACCTAACTGTAGTGTTTGGAGGTTTCCAATTGTCATCAGCCAGTGAGGAGAGTCTGGCTCGGCTATAAACAGCCTTGTTGGTCTCATGAGTGGATGCTGGTGGCTTCCATGTCAATGAAGTGGTGAATCTGCTCTGAGTTTTAGGTGAACTTTGAAGCAGCTAACTAAGGTGCTAAATATATTTTGGGATAGGATTCTTTGTCTTGAATAGTTCCTTTAAAGTTCAGACTAAACCCCACAGTGGTTTCATTGCCTCGCTGTCATGGAATCCACCAGCTACCAAAGGATCTCATCCATGTGCTAGTTCTTCCTAGCAACCAACTAGCACTGTTGTGCTGATTCTGGTCTTCCAGGTGGATTATTAATTCCTACCTTCTCTCCTGGGGCTTGGAAGTCGAAAGAGGGAGGGTTAGAATCTGAGGTAGAGTCCAGGATCTAGTCCAGCACATGGTTGGAAAACAGAGAAAAAGCAAATGGGATGTCCATTAGTAAAGTTTGGCAAAGTTACCTAAAACTTCAACAATCTCCCAACCAGCACAGCTCCTGGTTGCTGGATTTTGTGAGTTATAAGCCAAAGACTTTGTCAAGCTCTGCCCCTTAAATGTAGTACTTTGGGCTGCCTTAGAACCATACCAGGTTCATATAAGCCTCCATCTGTGCTGGGCTTTTCCACACTTCCTCTGTGGAAGATCCTTACAAACAACAACTTGGCCAGGGCTGTCTGCTGAACTTTATGGTTTGATGGGTTTTAAAATTAGGCCCAGCACCGCAGTCTTAAAACATCAGTGATGGGTAACATGTGGCCCTCCAGTTATTGGAATGCAGGTCCCATCCGCCCTAACCAGAATAGCCAGTAGGAGTTGTAGTTGTACAGCTACTGCAGAGTGCCACATTCCCCATCTTTGTGCTTTCATAGAATTATAGAATCATAGAGTTGGAAGAGACAGCAGGGCCATCCAATCCAATCTCCTGTCATGCAGGAACCCACCTCAAAGCACTCCAAAAAGATGGCCATCTAGCCTCTGCTTAAAAACCTCCAAAAAAGGAGACTCCACCACACTCTGAGGCAGGATATTCCATTGCCGGACAGCTCTGACTGTCAGGAAGTTCTTCCTGAGGTTCAGGTGGAATCTCTTTTCCTGTAGCTTGAATCCATTTCTCCTTGCCCTAGTCTTTCGAGCAGCAGAAAACAAGCCCGCTCTCTCCTCGACGTGACACCCCTTCAAATATTTAAACCTGGCTATCATGTCCCTTCTTAACCTTCTCCTCTGCAGACTAAACATACCCAGCTCCCTCAGCTGCTCCTCATAGGACATGGCTTCCAGACCCTTCACCATTTTGGTCACCCTCCAGTTTGTCAATATTGTTCTTGAAATGAGGTGCCCAGAATTAGACACAGTATTCCAGATGAGGTCTAACTAAAGCAGAATAGAGTGGCACTATTACTTCCCTTGATTTAAACACCATACTCCTGTTAATGCAACCAAGAATTGCCTTGGCTTTCTTGGCTGCCGCATCACATTGCTGACTCATGTTCAGCTTGTGGTCCACCAAGACTCCTAGATCGCTTTCACATGTACTGTTATCCAGCCACATGTCTCCCATCTTATATTTGTGATGTATGGCTTGAGTTCACCCATAATGACTGTACAAGTTCTGTACTCCTCTCTTGTATAAAAAAGACTTTCTTCGACTGTTCTGACCCAGATGTTGGCATTAGGTGGCATAGCATTGGTGCTGCTTTCACACTGGTGGAAATATTGTTTTCAGGGAGAGTATGCAAACTGCTTGTTGACTGGGAGGTGGTTGCCGTATATCAGGCAGGTAGTAGTTTCTGTGTGAGAGAGATGTGTGTTTCAGAAAAGAAGAAGGGATATGAGAGAGACCTACTTTCCTGAGACTAGCTTATCCTTCCCCCTGTCCTCTATCTTCCTAGGCTTTTGTGCAGTACCCATTTCACTAGAACATGACAGGGAGACCAAAGAGGCAAGAGTATGTGTCTTGTGTTAGAAACAATGGCTAATCCATATCTTTCTAAACTCACTTAAATTATTGTCTGCCTCCTGCTTACAACTGGGAACTGTCAGCCCTTTGAATTCAGCACTGTTGCTTGCCTTGCGATGCCTTTGATTCCCATCCCTTTGCTTCTGCTCTGCTACTGAAGTTTCTTCCCACAGGCTTTTTCCTACTTGATAAAAATATCTGTGTCTCGTTCCTTTTAAGGCTGTTATGGCAAATGAATACCTTAGGTGCAGGTGTACTAGGATGTTTTATTTATAACAACAATTCCCCCCCCAGCTATTGAATTATTAGTAAATGGAGGAAAAAGTATTTATTTTATATTTATTTACAATGTTTCTGTGCCATCCAATAACAAACAGTTCTCTGCAGGCTTCTCAGTAAACAGTAAGCTGGCTTCGAGCATTTCCTGAGCACTCATAGAAATGTGTAACACAGGCACAGTATACAAAGCAATGTGGAAGATCTTCAGGAGTGGTTAAGTACATAGGATGTATGGATCAGTTCATGAATCATCAGTTGAAGATTCCCTTTTATGTATTCCGTATTTTGTAGTATGATTCCTCCCCGCCCCCATTTTTGCAAAATTCACAAATTATTCACAATCTTTTATGCAACTTGTTTAACAGTAACAATACGCTAAAATCTACATCTCCAAAGAAATTTCTGTACAGCTTTACTCTGTCCATGTAAGACTTTTCCATTCTCTGTAGTAACCTTTTTGTGGCTGTTTCTGCTTCTACTTTTCTGAGATTTTTAAGAACTCTCAGCATACACAGATTTGCACCAGTGTTCAAATGTTCTGAGTTGTACTGAAGTTTTTCTACATCTCACTACAGTTCATTGTGCACATGTATTACTTTTCTTTTGTTAAGGCACATTGCATGGAAACTGCAGTCTTGCTTTCTCATTGCGCCATCATAGAATTTGCTCCAGTAAGCCAAAGTATAGTAAACCAAGGGTCCCTGATGGATTTCTCCAACCTTCTCACATTCTGTCCCATTTGTGCACTGTGCTGTCCTTTTCATGAGTGGGAAGAGTTGTGTGAATGGAGCAACAATGGATGCAGCAGCTGTCAGTGTCGTAAATGCTGGCCTGAATTCATTTGTGGTTCCCAGCTGAATCAGTTGTTGGACAGTAAGCTATCAATTATGGAAACTATTGATTCAGTAGTTCTGCTCCAGTTGGACTACCAATTGAATTTAGGTTGCTGCTTTTAGACTAGGAGGGAAGAGCACCCCTGTAGATCTTCCACTCACTGCAGTGTTGTGACAAGAGATGTTAAAGGCTGCTGGGGGTGGTGGTGGAGAAATTGGAGGTGAGGATTCTTGCCCTTGGGAAGGCAAAAGTGGTAGTAATGGAGACACACTATTCTGCAAGACCTTTGTATCTCTAGTTGTAACCCAGTAGGTATGCTGCACTAAGATTGTGTTATTGAACCACCTATGCCACAGCACTTTGCCTTTTGTTCTGGTTTGTTTTGTTTCATAGTATGGTTCATACAGGCTTCTCATAGGCAACTACTTGGCCATCGTGGCAAACAGGTTGTTGGAGTAAACAGACCCTTAGATTGATCAAATAGGGCTCCTCTTAGGTTCTCATGGATAAGCAGTTTTACTAAGACTGGGACATTGTTTTTCTCACAAGCTTTGGAACAAGTGCATGAAATTGATCCTTACGCTTTCCTTGTGGGGGTGGTTATATCTTCATAGAATTTTCTGCTTGTGAGTTTCTTCTTTTTGAAAGGTTGAAGAGAAATGTAATATTTCATTTTTGACAGTTTGTTCCCCTTTTGTGTCACATTAAAAAAAACTAATCCCAGTTTCTGGGCTGTGGGGATTTTCTGCTTTGCATGCCTGCTGTAAAGTATTAAATTAGTGCACTCTGGCACATAGAAACATGTAGTTCTAGCAGATGGGCATTTTTTTTAAATCTGATGAGCATGTTTAAGTTAAAATGCCCATATTGCCTCTGAGCTGCCAGCTTCCATGCAGTTTTTAACAAGAAGCAGTTCAGCTGACAGAGATTTCTAATGGTTGCATTTGAATTCTAGTCCCAGGTGGAGGAATACAGACAGTTGAAGGACACCCTGAAAAAGATGCCTAGTTTCCAGAAGCCAGAAAGTTTTAACCAGCCACGTGTTCAGCTAATGACACCAGCACCTTCCCCACTAAGTGATTCCAAAGCACATGGCACAGATGCAGCAGAAAAGCAGGTAATAATATCTCACTGATAAAGCTGTCTTTGATCTTTATCATAATCATGCAGAACTCTTTGAATGTGCAAAAATTCAAATGGTACCAACTAATCCTTACAGCAGGTTTGTAAACTGGGTCAGCTGTCATCACTGATGGGGAATGTAGAATAAGTGGGACTGGGGGTTGCACAACATTGTGTTAAACTATGGTTAGGGAAACTTTTCACTCTGGTGGTGGTGTCAGAATTGACAGCCTGTGGCTTGTCGTCATTCAGAATATTAAAATCTGAAATCATTTTCATAGATCATGGTTTGTGCTAACTGTGATTTGGTGTTATGTCTGAAATGACAGACTACAGTTATAACCATTAGTCTGCATCATAGAAATGGGAGTGCTGAACAACCTAAAAACCAAAAAACCTAAAAACCAAAGCAGATGAACGGTGGGTTGCCTGTGTATTTTGAAGAGTGAATTAAATTATATCTTTAGTGCAGACAGTCACTGTAGATGAGTAGAAGCTGTCCCCAGGCACTTCAAGCCATATAATCCATCTGGGCCTCAAGTGACAGAGGTGACGCTAATGGTGGTAGCAGGAGTTTATTGTATTTATAACCTGCTTTTTCCCCAAAATTGGGGCTCAAGGTGGCTTACGGATTTAAAAACAATATAGTTGAAACATTCAAAAGGTCAATCTTAAAATGCAGTTTAACTACCAACAGCATTTAAAACAATTTTAAAAATACAGTTAAAGTGATAAAAAGCAAGTTATTTTCTTAATTACTCAATATAATAATAATAATTTTTTTAAAAATGATAAAAAGCAGTTTAAAAGGATAGTACAGTTAAAACAATAAAAACAGCACAGCAGCCTCCTCAGAGCCCTTTCTTTTAAAAACACTGAAATCTCAAAAAGCATCTCAGAATGAATAATGTCTTTACCTGTCAGTGGAAAGACTGTGAGGAGGAGGACCATTCTAGCCTCTCTAGGGAAGGAGCTCCAAAGCCTAAAGGCACCTACAAGAAGGCCCTCCCAGCCTATGGACTTGTTCCCTCAAGGGGAATGCAGCCCCATTAAGGATGGATCATCGAGGGGTTGCACTGCCCACTGCCATTTATCAAGCCCTGGAGTCAGCCTGAGCACTACTTGGCAATTCCTCCCCATTTTTCAACATTGGAGTGTTAAAGGAGATACTTTTCAATTTGAAGCCTATTTAATTGCAGCAAGAAGATGCAGGCTCTTCATAAAGAGCAGGCCAAGCCAGCAGTTCCCACTACAAGGTTTTATTTTAGTATAGGCTTGGCTGGCCTAGAATTAGTCTGGAAGGAAATGCTAATGTCTTTTGCTTGCTTAGTTTGTAGATGGCCATGTGTATTCAGCAGCGAGTCCTTTGCGAGTGCTTATGATTAATAAACCAGTGAAAATCTTTGCTCTTTGCAAATGTCACATTATGGCAGATTAAGCAAGAGAAAGCTGCTTTAAAAACCCCAGGTGTCCATCGTGTTTGCATAGAGCAAACGTCAAGGCTGTGTACATTTTTTAAAAAAAATATAGATGGTATTTCTTTGTCTAATTCTTTTTCTAAAATAAAAAAAATAATGCAAACAAAGGGAAACTAAAGGACAAGTACAGGCTGTCATGGATTTATAAAAACTAACTCTTGGCAGTAAATGCTGGTTGTGGGCTGGGAGAAGAGGGCTCCATAAACATTGCTAATGTGGGATAATAACTGCAAAGCAGAAACCACTAGCAGTTCAAACGTGAAAGATTTGTCCAGACAGCTCAACTCTGATTGGAGCATTTCTGAATTAAAAGAAGATCATTTCTCTTAGGGATGATTTCACACATGGATGTCTGCCAGTGAATGTCCTGGTGCTGAGTAACTTTACTGCTCCAATTCATAAATGAGTGTCTGAATTGCCATTACTGTCCTGCAGGGTCATGCCAGGTGATAGGAAAGGTCTGGCTTTTGCACATGAGCCTTGACAGAGCAAAAACATGCAAATTCACCTTTAGAAAATTGCCCACACTTTAAGGAAAGGGTAGGGAAATTTTTACAGCCCAAGGGCAAATTTAGTTTCAGAGATGTTCTGACGATAGGGGGGTACTTGATTATAGTCCTGAGTGAAAATGTAGGACCCAAAGTATCAGTGTATTTTCGCTGCTTCTACTAGCTAACCTTTAGTATGAGATGCATTTATATCTTTTAGAAGGGGGAAATGTGCAGAAGCTGGGAACCATCAAATGATGGTGTTACGGAAGAGGTGGCATGACCATTTGGAGAATCTCAGAGAGCCAGAATTGGCTTATATGCTGGAGTTTTCTCATTGCTGCTTCTTAAAATTTTGATGTTCTATTCTGGAAGAGACAAGCCAGAATGTCCAGTGTTTTATTCTAGTAGTGACGAGCCAGTTGCTTTTTTGGGAAAATACACAAGTATATGTTTGTGTGATTTAAAGTCAAACTGGGTTCCACAAAGCAGGGCTGAGGAATGCTTGAGCTTCTGTGTGTTTTGGGCTGTAATGTTTGTAGTCTCTTACTATTGCCATGCTGGCTGGGAATTCTGAGGGCTAAATCCCAAAACATCTGGAGAGCCAAAGGTTTCTCAGTACTGCAAAAATGTTCCATTTAACTATGGTATGCCATGGGCCCAACAGTGTCTGTCTTCTGTGTGTGTATTTGAATTAAGACTTCTAAGATAGCAATACCTTCTGTTGCTTCTGTTCATAATACTTTGTAGTAGAACTGCAGGAGATTTAATGGGGGTGTGCTGTTTGTTAAACATACTTAATTTTTTTCTTCTTCTCTTTATATTTGGGTTATTTTTCTTTGAAACTTCTCAGTGAATTTAGGGTTTGAGTTTGAATTACACAAAATATCTCATTGTTTGACTTAGCCATACTAGCTTATTGACGATCTGTCATCTTTAAAAATGACCTCACAGAATGGTGCTCTCCAGGGTCCTCTTCATTTACTTCATATCCTTACTCTTCCTCATATATGTAACTGTTCTGGACCATCTCAAAAAATTTGATAAAATTTTATGAAAGCTAAATCCCATGTTATACAGTGCATCATCCTAGTTTGGCACATCTAATAAGCAGCACTGTATATGAAACAAACCACTTAGATTGAATCTTCTGTATGGGTGCAGATTACACTGAATGGTGAGCAGCCACTAGGAGGAGAAACCAACAGAGAAGTTCACTCAGAAGGAAGAGAAGAGAGAGCTGGACTGTTCCATCCTGGCAGAAAAGAGGTTGAAGGTCATGTGCCGCGGGAGTTAAACATCCAGGAGAAGCAAGAAGCTGGAGAGGATGAGGAGCAACATGTGGAGCAGGTTGCAGAAGAGCACAAAAAGGAACTTGAGGAGGAGGAAATGGAGCAGGCAGGACAACCTGAACGCTTAACAGAGGATCTAGATCAAGCCGCTGAGGGGCATGACTGGAAGGAGAGAGATCGGACTGAGGAAGAGACCAACGTTCTTCGGGAACCCCATCATTCAGAGGTGGTCTGTGTTCTTTTTTTTTTTGGTCTTTCTGCTTTGCTTTCTCTTTCATTCTTTCTCTTTCTCTCCATCAAAGAGTGCTTGCTAGGGCATTCTAGGAGATAAAGATCAAAAAAATAACTACTCTGTGTGTGTGTGTGCGCGCGCGCGTGTGCGTGTAAACACACATGCCTTATATATCAATAACTTTTCTTGTAAGCACGCACAACACACACACACACAAATAGAGCAATGTATGTATTTATTCCAAAATCCTCTGGCCATGCTATAGTTCAAAAAAGTTAACATTTTCAAGAAGTTCCAAAAAGTAATTTGAAAAAGTAACATTTCTGACATAAATGAAAGTACAATCCTATGTTTGCATGTGTATTTGGAATCAAATCCTGTTTTGTTCAATGAGATTGCACTGCTGAACATACTTAACCACATTTTGGAAGTAACAATGCCTAGCTGCGTTTTGGTATAATTACTTTTTACCAGGTGGCTAGTGTGCATTACCTGCTCTCCTCCCAGTGGAAAGTGGCTAAACCAGGAAATACTGAGGAAGCAAAAGCCTCTTGTGTTCAGATTCTGGGCTTATTGCTCCTCTAACAAATTGAGGCCTGAAGTTGGTTATAAGTGAATGACAAGCCAGAATTCGGGGTGGAAAATAATGGGGAACATTTGCTTCCTTATTAGTTTGGTACTCCTGATGATGGGAGAAGCCAAGGAGAAGCAACTGGACAGTGTGCACCACCATGCTGTTCATGAACCTTGAAATTCTCAGCAGTTCTGGCTTCTTGTTGCATCTAAATGTGGCCAGCATGTGGAGAATACATGCTATTGACTAAATAGTAAGTAGTTTTAGGATTGCAGCCTGAAAGACTTACATAACAAAGAAAGGCTCAACATAATTTAAACATTTTAACTTGTTAGACACGATAACTCTTGACCGTTATGGTGGGGCTCCACTCATTCAGTGATGGGACTTGTGTTGGAACATATATAGTACAGAGGGGCATAGGCGGTTGATATTGCACAACATACTGGACCAGTGAACTACCTTCCTTGTTTCTCCCTTACCTAAATTTTGACATGTAGAACATTTGCTGAAAAGATTGTCCAGCAATGTTGTTCCAATCCAGGTGTTGGCAACATATGGCCACTGATTGTACTGTAAAGCAGGCATGAGGCCTTACATCAGCAACATTTAGCATTTTGGAGAATTTTCAAAAACAGAAGTGAACTTCTGGTCTTTTCCTAAACCCCACATTTTCAACACTGTGGCCTTTGGTAAGTCCAGACTGTGTACCCGTGATTTAATATGTTAATACATGGAGTCCTGATAGAAATAGCTTTAAAAATAAAAGTAAAAGCTGCATTTAAAAAAAAAAAAAGAACTTGTTTGATACACTCAAGCTGATGTTGCAGCATGCAGATGCTGTGTCTACACAGGAGCAAAAACCGCCACCATTTTTCATTTCTCTTCATGCTCACTTCTCTTCATCCGGATGTGTTCTAATATTTTGACTGTCCGTTTTATAATTCTAAAAGTGGCATACCGTGGGGAGCTGAGGTCTTCAGAGTACAGTGCATACAGGCCATGTTTTGTGTTGATCTGTAAATAGAATCTCAAAGAGATGGCTTTGCCTTCTGGGTCATGTCTCATGGGCAACAAACTGTACTTGTTTCTACTTGTTTCTTTGGTTTCCATCTAGATCCTTGCTGATGTTTATCCAACTCACAAAGTCATCATGGTATTTCAGGCTTTGTTACAACTTGGGAGTCTCAGGCAGCCAAAGATTTAGCTGCTGTTTGATTTCTTACATGAAATTTCTTCCTCTGGTGTGATCATCCATGTTTTTGCATTTCCTTGACTTTAGCCTGCAGAATTTCCCCTAAATGTTAGTTTGTTAATACCAACAGGGCACATTTTTGGGGAGAGACAGATTGGAGGGAGGGTAGATCCAGTCATTCAGCCTGATTTGGCATTCACTTTTTATCATTTTCTTTCAATATTCCCTTCCATTCTTCACCTTTGTGAAATGCTGTTGGGTGAGGGAGTGAAGGTAAGCCTTTTTTTAAACTCTTCTGTTCTCTTCCACATGCACATCATTTCTTCACTATTCTTCTGAAAAACCCAGGTCAGTGCAAAGCTTCTCACAATCCTATAAGATCACCTAATAAATCAAAGATTGACTGGAATTCAGTCCAGGCCTCTCTCAAGTCCTTATTCAATACTTCACCACCTGAACTTTTCCAAGAATAGGCTGGAAAGGAACTGTTATGCCCTTACTTTGTTACTTACTGACTGTTTTACATGGGGTTCCAGAACAGGGCTTTTAACACTGTACAGTGTCTGACCCAGCCCTCTGTCCTGGAACCATGAGCTCAGTCTCTGAATGAAGTGAGCACTAGACTTTCTCCTCTCCTTCCACCAATAGACAAAGACCTTTCTTTTTCATTCAGACAAGCCTTTGTCAACTAACTTTGATTGGCAAAGAAGCTTGTAGGTGGGCTACGTTGTTTTTCTTGTCTTTGTTGATGCATTTCAGTTGCTTTTCAAATTTCTGTTATGTTTTAAGCTGTTTTTGTGTTGCAATGGTGTTTGTTTTTCTTTGATCTTATGGTTATCTCCCTTAAGCTTGAGGAGGTAGGTGACATTCACATTTTACAAAACGAAATAAAATAAGAGCTGCAGATTATCACATTGGAATCTTTTTTGAGGAGAGCCAGCAGTGAGGTTCTCCTTTTGAATACGTACAAATGACCAAACATCTGGCTTATCCTTCAAATGATAACAAGGATTGAGTGTAGGTGGATAATCCGGTTGTCTCAAATATAAGGTTACTTGTTACCTTGTTTTCTTTCCTTCTGGGCTTTTAAAAATGTGTGCCACTTGTGGACTTGGTCTATCATGAAATCCTCCAGAAAGGGAGTTCATGTTTCCTCCCCATATTTTCCCAGCTGCCCTCCCCATAGTTCTTAAGTGACTTAAAGAGTTCTCTGGTCTTCCTTCAGGAACCTTCAGCAGTAAGGACTGTGACAAGATACAAGTCAGCCTATGAAGAACAGCTGGAGCAGCAGAAACTGGCCGCTGAAAGGGCAGAAGAAGCCAGCCGCCTCAGAGAACGCCAGGAGTCTCTGCATCAGGGGAGACTGCAAGAGCAGTTGCTAAGGCAGCAGCAGCTTCAGGAGAGAGAGCTGACACTACGAAGGCAGGCAGAGCAGGATGAAGAACAATTCAAACACCAACTGAGGTTGTCTTTATAGTGAACGTGGGACTTTTACCAACCTCTGAGTAGTTTAATGTTCCAGATTTAGAAGCATTTCTAAATGGTTGGAACCTTTTGGCATGCGGCAACTTTTTAGGCCATTTCTGTGACAGAATTGGGGTGATGCAGCCATTTTGAGCTCATGCTGTGGATACGTTAGCTTTGTGGAGGGTGAAGGGTCTCATGTGATTCCTGTCAGGTGCTTAAACAAGGCTCTAAATAAACACAGATCATTCTCTGAATAATATTATGTCTCAGCAGCAAGCAGTTGTAAAGTGGCTTATATAATGCCTTCTTTAAAACAATGGCCCCCACTCTCCAGCATAGGGTTTCTTCTCCACAGAAACCCTATGTTGCATTGAATTTTATGAAGAAGTGTTAGGGTAGATAAACAAACCACACCTCACCGTATCCCCAGGTGGAACACGGAGCTGACTTGAACTCCTGAACACAAAGTAGGAAGGTAGAAAAGAGAAGGAAAGAAAGACACACACACACACATATAACTTTGGCCAAAAGATCCCAGAGAGGATGATTTATTCTTTAAGGCTTCATTTCTTATACCATGTTTGTATTAAAGAATACTTACAGAAAAGAAAAGAGTCATGCATCAGCATTAGCAGAGTCACAGCTTGTACACGTGTTACATTCTATCTGACCCTTAACTTCCGGAGTCTACATGACCCTGTTACATCCTAGGTCATTCTCAAAGATATTGCTTACATTTCGAGGGTCCTTTGCTTGTACATACTGATCCTAAACAGGAGCAGAGCAGAATAAACAATTCTAAAGCAAGGTTGCTTGATAAGCCTTGGGTGTCTAAAATGCCAGTTAATATCACAGATAATGATTATCAAGTATTAATTCCATAACAAGTTACAGAGCCCCAAATTTGAAGCCTAACAAAAGGAAGTTTTCTTGTCTATCAGAGAATTCCTACCCCATGGAGTTTGGGAATGGAAGAATGTTCTGGGGGTTGTGCTCTATTCAGTTGTCTGGTCCAGCGTGTTCGGCCTTACTACCATTTATGCACCTCCAGCATTACTGGTACTATTCATTAGTTTTCTGTTGGTGTATTTTTCAAAGAGTTTTTGACTTGCAGTTTTTGACTTGCAATCAAGATGTTGTACTTTTCTCTCTGATAATTTAAAGAGAAGGAAAGAATTCTCTACTTCTCTGCTACTGGTTGTAAACTTGATACTCCATAAACATTTTTACATCCCTTCCCCATCTTATTTGTTTAGAAAACACCAGTTTCTCCCCTCCAACATGTCGAGAGTGTGTAAAATCAGTTAGTGGAAAAAGGAGACTGGGCTCTATGTGTTTATAGATGGTCCAAATATATACTTTTTTTAAAAAAATGCATTGTCAGTTTTTGAAAATCAGTAGCTGCAGGCTAATGAATATGCCCTTGATGACCTTTTTCCCCAAGGGAAAACTTCTTAAGTGTTCAGGGAACTGAGGACCTCTTCTGGGTCACACTTTGTAAACCAGAATGTCTTGAAAGTATAGATGCATTTTATTTCCCTGTCTGGAATTAGATCAGTATCAGGAGAAAGAAGGTTCCCCCAGAAAAGAAGTGCCTGCAGTGGGTGGGCAGAGGTTAGAGAAACTCACAAATAAAATCAGTCAAAGTCAAATATGTGGAGGGGCAACTGTATTGTTTTTTTAAAAATGGATAGTGCTTTGAGTTTCAGTTTTGGAAGAAAGATGGGATAAAAATGAATATACTACTACTACTTTTGGTTTCCATTTTTGGCTGTTTTCAGCTCTTTGAGGGGATTGATTTTTTTTTACAATATCTCTCACTCTTAGAGGATTTCAAAACTAAATTTGGGCCATTCCTCACCATCTACCCCCAAATACTTTGGGCAGTGTGGACATGGTGGAAGGGCCTGATGGAGGCCCTTGGAGTCTGCATGTGTCTTGTGTGCTAGACTTTGCCCAACCCATTTTGTCAAAACAGATACTCTCTTTGAATCTAAATTTACCTATTCATGCAATCTGTTCAGCCAACAGTCCCATTATGACAACCTAGATCAAGATATTGTGCAAGGAGAAGAACAAGGTGCCCAGGAAGAAGATGAAGAAAGTGAGTGATCTTTTCAAATTTGTTTTTGTCTAATTGAAAATATATATCAGTCATTGTGGAACAGGGTGGAATATTTGAATATGAATTTATTATTGGCCCCATGATGGTAGCAAGGCAGGGTATAAATCCAATCATTCAATTAATCAATCAATCAATCAATAATAAATAAATAAATAATAAAATTATAGAGTCAGCACTAAACTAGACCTACAATTTAGGCATTTTGAGACATTGTCCCCTTATCAGCTATATGAAACTTCCCTGTGTACAATTTTTCCTTTGCAAAAACAAAATGAAGCAAAACAATCCATCCAGGACCACCGCCACCCTCCCAAAAAAGACCAGCAAACCTGGTTTTTCATCATGGTGTCACTTTTTGTCTTAATTGATGTGATAGATTTGGACAAAAAAGTCACGTGACATTTTCCAGCAAATTACAGTGCTGGAAAGCAAAAGGTACATTTTCTGATTATGACAGTTTGACCCCATTTTGGGAGGGGGGGCTCAGAATTCTCTGAAGTCAGGAACTACATTATATTGTGATCCTAGCTATGACCCTAACCCTCAAGATGCTAACGTTCCTATTGAGTCAGAAAATACTGAGTCCTATTGAGTCAGAAAATAGTGCATTTTCTTTTTTCTCTATTAAAAAAAAAGAAATTTGAGGGTTACAAAGCATTTTAAGTGATGGATTCCATATTTAACTCAGCTTCAGTTGTTCAGAGATTTGATGATCTCTAGCCAGGCAGCTGTTCTGATTCATCCATTCATTTTGTTGTGTGTATATACACTGATTTCTTTTTTACTTGCAAGTCTTGGATTTTACTCTTGACTCCATATTTGAAAGCTGGTTCCTATGGTACTCCTTGCTTGTGGTGGTCTTTCTGAATGTGGGAAGGGCTGGATAAGAAAAGATTTGTATGTTTGTGTGTACTATTTGTTATATTTTTAGACTGCCCAATAACCAAAGTTCTCTGGGTATTTTACACATGCATTACAATTACCCTTGGTCAGACTATGAGCGGCAGAATCAGCATCTAGATGAAGCAGAGGAAGAAGACCAAAACAATGCAAATGAACAGCAGGATCGGGAACTGGACCACCAAGCAATGAGTGAGCAGAATGAAGAACCGGTGAGTAGTAGTGGCATATACTGGTACTTAAAATCTGCTCTTCGGCAGCTCTACAACTGGACCTCATTCCAGTTCTGGCAGGGATAAACAGACTAGACTACAGTTCTCATAATACCTATCTATGCTGCATGCTGGCTGGGTCTTACAGGAGTTGTAGTTTAAAATATTTGAAGTATACCAAATCCACTGCCTTGATATCAGGCACCATGCTGAAGGTGCTATGCTGGGCAATGGCAGAAGAAGTGGGCCTAGTTGGGTTTGGAGTCAGATCTCGATGTTTTCCTAGGCTGATAGTGATGACACTATCTTTGATTTCTCAAAATGCCTCTTGTAGCTGTGCTTATTGGGACCAATTCATTCAGTTAGGATGCAGAACCAGTCCTCCCAGAACCTCCTGGGAGTTGTTGTTTAAATCTATTTCTGTACCACTTACCACATCTAAAAATAATACTTTGAAGTGGAGTACAAAAACTAATAAAAGCCATTAAAGGCACATTCAAATAAAAAAGCAATAATATGCAGTGGAAATTTTAATCATTTAAAATCAGAGGCTGAAGCACACTTCTCAAACTGGATAACGTTGTCAAGAAGTCTGGAAGTGAAAAGCTGGATCTTGAAAGCTGCTCAAAGCACAGCATAGTTGATACCTGGAGGGAATCAGTTTTCAGATACTTAGAGGGAAGGCAGGCTATGAAGGCTGTAATGGAAAAGCTGGCTTCTGGGTTGCACCAGATGGCAGCGTGCAGGCTGCAAAGAATCAGCAATACCTTGTCTAATGACTTTAATCATCTTACAGATTTGTATCAGGAAGGTGATCACTCAGGTAGCTTGGTCCCAGTTTGTTCTGGGTTTCATATGTCAATAACAAGATCTTGCATATGGCTTGACAGCTAATAGGTAGCCAGAGAAATTGTTCCTCACCACTGTGAAATACGTGTGTGGTTTGCCAACACATTCAGCATCCTGTCACACAGTGCAAGAGATTAATGCGGTTTTCCTCTGAATATGCATACTTTTAAGTCAACTGATAGCCTTGGGAGAACACTGTCTTTCAATGTTTGAGATCTTTTTTGAAGCGAGTGAGCGTAAAGTATCGATTCTTTTTAGTTTTTTTCTATTATTATTATTTATTTGTATCCCGCCTCTCCATATGGATCGAGGCAGCGAACAACTTACAAATAGCATGTATTTTGAAACATAGTTGTGGTTTCTAAAGTGGGCAGCATGGTCCCAATATTAGAGGGCTGGGAAACCCATGCCTTCCAGATTCTGCTAGACTGCAATTCCAAATATCCCTTACCATTGATTATGTTAGGTAGAGCTAATAGAGCTGTGGTCTGACAACATCTGAAGGACAACAAGTTTCTCACCTACTCATTACTACATGCCTTCTGGTGCATAGCAAAGGCCCATCTCTAAGGAGGACTTCAGGGGAAGCTTTAAAAAAAAGTTTCTGCTTGCCAGTTTTGTTATTTTTTTATTACGGACTATCTTGATGTTGGCTATGGCCTTGGTTTTTTTTTTTATTTTATTTTATTTTATTTTATTATTTTATTTTATTTTGTGTGTTTTATTTTATTTTGCATATAGAAGTATTATGTTCTTAAAGTGGAAGTAAAATAAGATAACAGTTTATAAACTAACTAGTGTGTATATCTGATGTTCCCTGAGATTTTATTTTTTCATAGGTAATATTTGTTAGAAAGATTTGAGATCCTGTGTGTCAGGAACAGATTCACCCTCAAACGTAGCAATAAACTTTAGTAGAAGATTTATTGAAACATAGTGAATGATACTGTCTATCAGACGTTAAAGTTTCGAGAATGGAATGCTTTCCCCCCGCCTTACACTTAAACAGCAAGTTTCTCCTGAGATAGTTGTAAAAGGACGAACGTCATCATGCCAAATGGTTCCTTTGAAATTCCAGCCGGAAGGAATGGTTGGCACCTGGGAAAGTTAACAGCCTACTATCACTATTTCCCCAGGCTACTGCTATCCTAAAACAACAAACATGGAGGACTCCTGACATCCTGCCCCACTTTTTTTTTAAAAAAAAATTCATATACATATAGATACGCAAAACAAGTAAAATATTACAGAACAACAGAAATACAAGAAACCCATGCAGTAATAACAAAGTCAATCGGGGCGTTAGGAACATCAGTCGGCGAAGAATCCAGCGAAGGGGCTCTCTTCAGCAAACTGGAATGAAAGACAGGATGAATTGCCTTGAGGGAAGAAGGGAGATCCAGTTCAAAAGAAACATCGTTAATAGCTTTTTTCACAGGAAAAGGACCGAGAAATCGAGGGGAAAGTTTTTTAGAAGGAGAAGTAGACGAAATGTGCTTAGAGGAAAGAAAGACCAGATCCCCGGGTTTGTAAGAGGGGTTAGGCTGCCGTTTGCGGTCGGCAAAGCGTTTGTGAGAAGCTTTTGCAGACGCTATAGCATCCGAAACGGATTGCCAAATGCCCGAAAATTTAGAGACCCAAGCAGAAACAGAAGGAGGAGCAGAGGAAGGGAGGGTGAGGGGGGGGAAAGGAGAAGGAAGAAAGCCGTAAACTATTTCAAACGGGGGTTTCCCAGTAGAAGCATGAACAGCATGGTTTACAGCAAACTCAGCAAACGGGAGAAGCGAAACCCAATCGTTCTGGTTTTCAGAAACAAAGCACCTAAGAAATTGTTCAAGAGATTTGTTAGCACGCTCAGATTGGCCATCTGTTTGGGGGTGATAAGCACTGCTGAGTTTCTGAGTGATTCCCAGGGTTTTCAAGAGGCAGGTCCAAAACTTGGAAGTGAAAATTGGATCCCTGTCCGAAATGATCACCGAAGGTAGTCCGTGAAGTTTCCATACATGATGAACGAATAGGTCAGCAAGTCGTTCAGCATTGGGTACTTTCTTTAGAGGAACAAAATGACATTGCTTGGAAAAGTGATCAGTAACAACCCAAATAACATGAAAGCCATGTGAAGAGGGGAGGGAGACGATAAAATCCCATGCGATAACCGACCAGGGGCTACAAGGAGCAGGCAGAGGTTGTAGGAGCCCTTGAGGCTTAGATGTGGGCGATTTAGAAACGTTGCAAGTAGCACACTGTTTAATGTAAGTTTGCATGGAGGAGTTTAGTCCAGGCCACCAAAAAAGGCGGCGAATCGCATGCAATGTCTTCAAAAACCCAAAATGTCCAGCAGGTTTGGAATCGTGATGACGATGAAGTACATGCTCACGGGCAGCAGGGGGGACGTAGACCTTGGTGCCATAGAAAGGGAGATTGTCAACCCACTCAATTTTGTCCTTATTTGCCGGGAGCCATGAGTCGGCATGCGCTGCATGGACGATAGCATCGCGGAGAGCGGAGTCACAGAGGGAGGAGGCAGAAAGCCTTGTTTTTGCTAATGTGCGAGTAGTTACTTGAGAAGCCAGGGAGGAGGCAGGAAATAAGGCTTTGGAGGGGGGGACGTAGCAGAAGGTCCCTCAAAACAGGGAAGGTGAGATAGAGGGTCCGCCAATTGGTTGGAACGGCCAGGTTTGAAAACAATTTTAAACCGGAACCTCTGGAAAAATTCAGCCCATCTCGCCTGCTTAGGGGAGAGTTTCTTAACCGACTGCAAGGCTTGCAAATTTCTATGATCAGTCCAGACTTCAAAGGGGAGTCGGGCCCCTTCAAGTAAATGTCGCCAAGTGGTCAGCGCAAAATGAATAGCCTTGGCTTCTTTCTCCCAAATAGGCCAATTAGCTTGTTGATGAGAAAATTTCTTTGAAATGAAAGCACAAGGCTTGAGTGCTCCCTCAGAGTCATGTTGCAAAAGAACAGCGGCCATGGCAAAGTCAGAAGCATCTGTTTGCACAATGAATTGCTTAGCACTGTCGGGGAAAAGTAGCAATGGCTCTGTAGTGAATTTAGATTTCAAATGTTCAAACGCCGACTGACATTCAGGGGACCAACGAAGTTTGTGCGACTTACATGTAGATTCGCCTTTAGGTTTCCGTAACAGGTTAGTAAGCGGAAGCGCTATGGCTGCAAAATCCTCGATAAAGTTCCGGTAAAAGTTTGCAAAGCCAAGAAATTGCTGCAGTTGCTTCAAAGTTTTGGGGACGGGCCATTGCAAAATAGAGTTAATTTTCGAAGGGTCCATTTTAAGTGAACAATCTTGAATCCTATAACCCAAGTAATCAAAGGTTTGGGTGTCAAATTGGCACTTAGACAGATTAACTACGAGGTTATTATCTATCAGCCGTCGGAAGCACTTCCCGAACCAATGATACATGAGATTCCATGGAGTCTGCATAAATTAAAATGTCATCCAAATAAATCAGAACCCCCTGATACAATAAGTCGTGGAAAATGGTGTTCAAAAACATCTGAAACACAGATGGTCCAGATTGTAATCCAAAGGGGAGAACCGTCCATTTAAAATTCCCCAGTGGGGTTGCAAAGGTGGTGAGCCATTCAGAGTCTGGGTCCATCCGAATCCTATGAAATGCTTCTTTAAGATCAAGCTTAGTGAAATATTTTCCTTGAACCAGATGGTCTAAAACGGTCCGTATCAGTGGAATGGGATAACAATTGGAAGAGATAACCTGGTTAATAGCAGAGTAGTTAACTATCAGCCTCGGATCCGCTCCGGGATCTTTTCTCTTTCGGAAGAAGACAGGACTCGCCGTAGGGGCTGTAGAAGGCTTGATAAAGCCACGAGCCAAATTTTTATTAAGGAACTTTTTGAGGGCAAGGAGTTCTTGCTGGCTCATGGGGTAGATTTTTGGTTTAGGCAGCGAGGCTCCGTCAATCAATTCCAATTTACAGTCAAATTCAGTGTGGGGGGCAATTTGTCAGCCTCCCTCTCATGAAAGGCCTTCTGTAAATCACGGTAGTGCGAAGGAATTTGTTGCAATTCTTCATGGCCAATAGAGAAGCTTGCCTCGGAAGAGGATAGAGTGCCAGCGGTCCAGTCTATTTGGGGATTATATTTACGGAGCCAGTCGATTCCCAAGACCAATTCGAACTGCACCGCCTTGGGAACTAGGAACCGCATGCTATAATTATTTTGGTCCATTTGAAATGAGATGGGCATGGTGATTTCGCTTATTGCTCCTCCAGTCATTGAGGTCCCATCCATTTGAGTTAACTTGATGGGGCGTTCCAAAGGCTCATATAGAGTTTTAAGGGTCTTGGCCAATTTGGGGTGTAACAAACTTCTGGAGCAGCCAGAGTCAATTAGTGCCCTATGTACATGCAAGGTCCCATCTCCGCCAGTAATCGTAACCGTGGTATAGAAATGGGGAATTTTAGGAGTACTTACAGCTGTTCCCGCTGCTTTCAAACCGCCACCGTCGGGTTCAGAATCCCCATCTGTGTCCGAGGAATACGAAGAAGAGGTTTCACCGTCGGGAGCGGAGTCTCCTGTCGCTGCTGCAGGGTCCTTATGAGTGCGTCTGAGCGGTTGTTTGATGGCCGTTGTCTGACGTGTAGATTCTTTATTCCTGGGGTCTGCTCGTACTCCTTTAGTCCCCACCGTGGCATGGTTACTGGTGCAGTTGTTGGCAAGGTGACCCGGTTTCCCACAGGTGAAACACATGCCCAAACGGAGGCGTTTGTCGTTCCTCAACATTGAGGAAGGTGGGACGGCGAGGTTGTCGTTTTGTTAAGTCTTGTCGTTGTCGGTTCAACTGAACAGTGTGGGTTATACCCTCCACTTCAGTAGCTAGTCTGATCCAACCTAGCAGGGTTTGTGGGTTGGCCTGCATTAGGCACCCGTGTAAGATATCAGGATCTAGTCCATCTTTGTATAACTCGATAAGAATCTCATCATTCCACTGCACTTTGGTGGCCAGGTTTCTAAATTCACGCGAATATGTTCCCACGTCGTTCCTGCCTTGTTTCATTTGTTTTAGTTGATATTTAGTTTTTTCTAGTAGATGGGGGTCTTCAAACCGTTCACGCAAATGGTTCATGAAGAGCTGCAGATTTTCGGTTTCGGGGGCGCGGGTGTCATATAGGTTCGCTACCCAGTCAGCTGCCAGTCCTTTCATTCTCTGGCTGAGATATCTAATTCGGGCTGCATCATCCCGAAAGAGGTGGCCATGATCGACCATGAAATTATTTGCCATAGTCATAAAGAAAGAGAGTTTCTCACCCTTCCCGTTGAAGGACGCTTTCAGGTCTCCCACGTTTCTGAGTAGCGGTGGCGCTGGAGCTTGCCCTGCTGGTTGCTGGGGCGGACCAGGGGTGCCTGCCGCTGGCACAGCCGCTCGTGGTTCGCGTGCTGGTGTTCTCAATGTCTGCGAGGGACGGATGCTCATCTCACGTAACATGGTCTTGAGTTCGAGTATCTCCTCATCTTTTCTCTCCAGTTCTGTTTCCATTCGTGCCATTTCCGCCAGAAAGGAAAGGTCTTTGGCTGATGTGTCCCATCTAGCAGCCCTTCTGCGTTGTCTTACCGACATAAGCGGCTTCTCTCCCCAGACCCAGGTTTGGCCGCTTGTGGGGGTTGTCATAGCCTCGCTCAGCGGTAAATTTGCCTTGGTATCCATGGACGCTTCGGTCTCTGCAGTTCCATCAGATTCTGCAGATCCTCGTTCTTCTTCAGTAATTAACTGATCCACTACTTGATGCATTTTAGGAAAAAAAGGATTCTCGAGCTTTCTGTCAGGAACAGATTCACCCTCAAACGTAGCAATAAACTTTAGTAGAAGATTTATTGAAACATAGTGAATGATACTGTCTATCAGACGTTAAAGCTCGAGAATGGAATGCTTTCCCCCGCCTTACACTTAAACAGCAAGTTTCTCCTGAGATAGTTGTAAAAGGACGAACGTCATCATGCCAAATGGTTCCTTTGAAATTCCAGCCGGAAGGAATGGTTGGCACCTGGGAAAGTTAACAGCCTACTATCACTATTTCCCCAGGCTACTGCTATCCTAAAACAACAAACATGGAGGACTCCTGACACTGTGTCTCTAGTTCCCCAAACTGTGTTGTCTAGTACCTGTAACTTTTCCTTATATTCCCCAATCCAATCTGTATCCAGAGTTATTAACATAGAGAGGTTGGATTCCTGAGAGAATACACTGCCTTCCTCCTTGCTGCTAGGCCTCATCTCCATAGCAATTGGCCTATTCAAGACAGGCCCGAGAGCTCTCTGGCTGATAATTCGAAAGGCCCCTCCCTAAACTTCAAACCTTAGTTTTCCATAGATTCTTCTGAGGCGGCCAATCATATTAGGTCTTCGCCTGACACAGTCAATCATATGAGGTCTTCTCGCCTGACATAGACAAGCAAACACACTTTGACTTTTATATATTAGTAGATTAAATAAATGCAAACATGTTAATTTGGCTTCTTTGTATGGTAAAAAATACATTGGAAAGAGATTTTGCAATTGTGTGTACTATCAAAAACCTCAAGCATACTGAATCATATGTTGGGTCTGAACTTAAAATAATGCTAAACATGCGGTTGAAAGTTTTTAAACCTTTTATTTTAATTCAGAAGACAGCTGGTGATGATGTCAACCCGGCTGATGATCCCAACAATCAGGGAGAAGATGAGTTTGAAGAAGCAGAGCAAGAGAGAGAAGAGAATCTACCTGATGAGAATAAGCAGCTAAAATTAAATAACCAGAAACAAGATAACCCTGAAATGGATGAACATTTAGTGGTGAGTATAATGGAAGATGATGTCTCTTAGTCAAAAGACAACTGCTGCAAAAATCAAGTCTTGTACATGTGAGAGAAGCATTGCAAATTGAAGTTTCACAGAATATCATCTCCAGTGGTTTACAATAATACAAGGCCATTTAGACCCAACCATGCACAAACTCGAACTGTTTCTAGGGGAAAAAAATCCCATTGCTTTAAAGTTGCATTGTTTTTTCTGCCCTACATGCTGCTCTCCTTTTTTTCTAGTTTAATGTGGGTAATCTTTAAAATTAATTCTAAAGCTAGAGCATATGTGGTATGCCACAGTTTACTTACTTAGTATGTATTCTGCCTTTCACAATAAAACTCAGTGGAGCATATATATCTTTTCCACATTGTCTATTCTTCATGAACTGAACATATTATTTGTCTGTTCACATCCTCTCCTCTTTCAGATTAAGAAAATAGTGTAAGACCTGTACATAATAATAAAATTCTGCACAGGAAAAGAATTGTGCAGTTGTGCACAACTTTATATCAGTTTTTCTTCCCCTGCTGTGTTCCGTTCATATGCACAAGCACATGTAACTTTTTTGGTGGTAGGATGGTTCGAAGACTCTCATATGTGAGTGCTTAGAAACTGTTAAGTAAATATTTTTATTTAATACAGTTTTGAGAATGCTACATTTTTAAATGCTTGAACTTGAAGGCAAATGGTATTGTTCATTCTCTTCAGAATGTTTTATCTCACTTTTCTTTAGTTGAACGTGAAAGGGTGCTCAGAGTGAATAAAATCAAAACACACAATCAAAAATACAATGCCACAATATGTCAGCTTTTTTGAGAAACAGCAACAGAATATTATAGATCAATTTACTAAACTGTTTCACTAAATCACTTTGCCAAATTGATTTCTTGAATATTTTTGTTAAGCATCTGCTAATGATGTAGTTTAATGCTTTAGTAGAAGTTCTTGAAAAGAGAGCAGGGAGGAAGTTGAAATCAGAATTATTATAAATGAAAACCAATGTAGTATAGAAATTATTTAGTTGATGCACTTCTAATTAAGAAGTGGAGAGTGTGCCTTGGAATTGTGGGTTTTCTTTTTTTTGTCCTGATGTGCAAATGGAAGTATTGTATAATCCTGCTATTAGTTGTGATAGAAAGGTTAGTTAAGATCTCCTTGTAACAAGAACTTTTAATGAGCTTTAAGTGCCTCATCTGTCATTGTCCGTCCTTAGAAGATTTCTAAAAACAGTGTTTCAGTGGACATATTTAAGGTCTTTAGAACTACATTCCCATTTACGCTTATCTAATAATATAGCCATTCAAATTCAATAGAATTTAGTCTTGAGTGGACATTGATAGAATTATACCATAAAATATTTCTTGGAGCTGATTGCACTGTTGCTTTTAAACTATTGCATCCTTCAAAGTGTTGTTTTAGTGTTTACTTTCCTCTTTAACTTGGAAATTTCTTTGAGTACACATTAGTATAAAATACAGGGTACATCATTTAAAATGAAATTCTTTGCCACCTGGGAAAGCATTCCAGTCACCATTTGAAATACAGAATTTCTTCCAAAGTTGTGGAGGTGAAGAGGGGGAGGGGGAGTTAAGCACATTGCCAACACTAGAATACTACCCCAGAGTGGGCTTACAGATTTTCCCTCTGGTTGCTCAGAGTGGGAAGGCAGTAGTTTCATGTGGAGCAAGAAGGATAGTGTGTGTCGGGGGTGAGACCCCAGCAAACTTGTTGCTGTGACACACAATTATAGAATTGCCAGCTGAAATGAGGGACAGTAAGACCTGCTGATATTACCTCTTCTACACAGCCATTAAGGGAACAGGAGCCCTGTCTCTTAATTCACCTGGTAATCCTACTCATGTTTCTGACCAGAGAGTATACCAGCTAGGCACATGCTTTCAGTTCCTGGTTATGAGAGAACCTGGGATTTGGGCCTGGCTGATGCTAGTGCTAATGTAACTTTCAGCTATGGATATAGTCAATACACATTTCTCTGTCCTCAAAAAGAAATGATGTCTCATCATATCAAGACTCCTTTCTTAAAAAATGAATAACCCTGATCAGATTGTTTTTGCTTTTTGGGACATTTTGCAATCAATTTATTTGTGCAAAAATTGACATACTTGCCCAGATAATAGTGTATGCCAAATACAGCATAGTGCTTTCTGTGCAAAATGTCTGTGTGTGTGTATGCACGTGTGCACATGTATACAAAAGCAATTGATTCCGTAGATGTATTCTAGCTGGAATGTCCAATCAGATTTAGCTGCAAATCTCACTTACCTTACACAAAACACATAGTGTTTTCCTAAGGTATTTAAAAAATTACATCTAAACTTTAAATGTTAGTTTGTTTCTGTCAGCAAGACCGATTTGTTATAAACATATAGATCAAGAGAGAGAGAAAAAACATGTAGGCAATAAATATTGAATAACTCATTGTATTTCTAAAGAATCGACCAACTTTATAGATATAAAGTGAAAAGGGGGAGAGAAAGTGGGTGAATATTATTTTAGAATTTATCATTCCAAAGAAGTGGTAATACCACCCGTTTCTTCAGAAAGTTATCTTCATATATAGGATGTTCATATATATAGGAAGGCTCTCTATATAGCGGCTTCATATATAGTGTTTTCTCTATCTCATAAAGGAGAGGCAGTGCAAAATAACTTAGCAGACTTATAGCCTTTTCTATTATTACCTGCACCTCATTTTACATAAATTCATCAGAGCATTTGTAAGTTTCTGTCTAATAACTGGTTTTGTGTAAATTACTATTGACTACAGACATGTCTTGGTTTTTCCTAAAAGAAAAACCAAAAAGAATCAGTATGTAATTGACCTTAATGCTACTATTGATCTTACAGGACACTGTACACAAGTTTGATTTTGGTGTGTGTGTGTGTGTGCGATATTAATTTGTTTCTGATCTTTTATCCACAATTAAATCTGGTCTATCTGTAATAGGCCACAGATAAATAATGGGCCTTGATACTTGAGGCGTTCCCATTCAGCAGTTTGTTATAGCTGATATTAGAATTCATTATAAAAGAATAAATATTTTTCATAGACTTCAGAGATATTGCTTGTGGGATGTATTTGTTTTGCCCGTAGATGGTGGGTAATCCTGATCAGCAAGAAGACAATGTTGATGAGCAGTATCAGGAGGAAGGAGAAGAAGAGGTAAAGAAACCTTATATCATCTGAAGGGATTTTTTTTAACCATTTAAGGTTCATGAATGGAATCTGATAGTAGATTGAACTCAACAGTTGATTTAACAACACAGTGCTAGGTGTGTTCTGGCTTGGTAGCCCAAGGTTCCACTCCAAAGAAAGTTAAAGTTAATTTTGTTTCTTACAAAAACATGTGTTGGAAGCAATTAAGCAACAAAAGGCTATGACATACATAAGAACTCACCAAGAGGGAGCAAATGCTATTTTTAACCTATGTACTTTACACTTTTTCTTTGTGTTTTATTCCAGTGTTTCTGAAATCACTAGAAACTTACAACATTTCCTCTGTCTAAGGAGACTGGTTTCTTCAACATGGCTGTACCTCATTTCAGTCTTATAGTCACTTTCTAACTTTTCCCTTTCACATTCTAGTATGCTTCTCAGGTTTGTTATGAAGATAAAATAAATGAAGCGTGGATAATGTGTCTACTCTGAGTTACTTGATGGAAAGACAGGAAGTTATAAATAGGATAGAAACACAACCTGTAAATAACATGAAAAACCACCAAATGCGGGCTGTATGTGACCCTCAACATAATGTCAGGAGCCCTCTGAAAGCAAATTGTTAAGACCTCCAGCAACAATAACTTGTCCCTTTCCCTCTCTCCCTCTCCCTCTCTCTCTCTGCCAGCAACGCCCTGGACAGGGTGGAACAGGAAAAGAATAGTTGGTAAAGAGGGTTGTCCACCCAATTTTGATTCTGGCCCCTGACAGGATTCATTGCCCTTAACAGAAAAAAAAAATGTTTCAGAAGTTAGGGAATAGACGGCAAGGTAGAAGATGGCAAGTATAGTTATCCGTGTCTTGTACTCCTGAGGAATAGTCAAAGTCATATTCTAGGATATAGGGGCTGTATCTTAAATCATTGTCTGCAGAGCTATGCAGCAGTTGCACTACGCTGTCTTTATAGTGGATTTTGGCATTACCATCCAACGGCATATCTCAATTTACACTGAAGCACTCTCCTGTTGTGGTACAACAGAAAAGAGCCAGTCAAGAAGGTTATGGATCAGGGTCCTAGTTTTCAATCCATAATGACTTAAGAAGTGCTACTGCTTGTGAAGCACTTACATATGTGGAATTCTGTTTGCACACCCTATAAACTTAGTACAATGACTGAAAATGTACAACAGCTAGAATAAAGGAACTTACAACCAGCATATCACCAACAGAATGCTGACCAAGTAGAGTATTTCCTCCTGTATTTAGGTGTTATGAAAGGATATGTCTAAAAGTAGCCACCAACCACAGCTGGATTTTTAGTGGGTGCTTGTTGTTGGTGGTGTTGTTGTTGTGTGCCTTGGAAGTCATTTCCAACCTATGGTGACCCTAAGGCAAAGCTATCACAGGGTTCTCCTGGCCAGATTCATTCAGAATGGGCTTGCCTTTGCCTTCTTCCAAGACTGGGAGAATGTGACTCAGCCAGTGGGTTTTCATGGCTGAGTGGCGGGGGTGTGTGTCTTACCCTGATCTTTAGGGTATGTCCAATACTGTAATCCAATACTCATACCACTACACCCACACTGGCTCTTGCTTTCCCAAAAATTGGATATGTATGTTTCTTACAGGCCCAGGGAGATCTGACAGAAGAGAAGAAAAGGGAACTGGAACACAATGGTGAAGAACCATATGGTGAAAATGATGAAAATGTAGGTATTATTTGGATGGAATACTCAATAACATGGGTGGGCATGGGAAGCTCAGGTATCCAAGGAGATGTTGTTTAAGCTGGTGGGGATTTGTTCCCAAATTCTGTGGATCTTGGGTCTCTTAACTGCCATCTTTGAAGCTGGGGATGTACTCCAGGCACTGCTCAAATGCTTGTAAGAACACAAAACAAAGACACAGGAAATGGAGTGAGGGCACATGATGCTGTTTGGTCTTTGAAGCTAAGCAGCTCTTGATCTGGTTACTGTTTGCATGGATGACTGCCATGGAATGCCACATCAGCTTTATAAAAAAGAGAGAAAAAAGTTCAGTAAATAAATAATGCAACATTCCTGTATTGACAGAATCCAAGAAGAAACTCAAAATATTATGTTGTGGGAAGCCAACACAAATACTGACAGAAGTTCCATCAGGGAAAACATAGCATAAGAGTTCCTGTTAAAGTCCCAGTTAATTGATGTGTTGTCCTAAATGTAGAAATGGATTAAGTAAAGTTTTGGTGTACTGATTGCATTATTCATGTCCTCCAGAAACTTTTCCTGTTTGCCAACAGCTTTAATGCCTTTCCAGCTTAAAGATCTTTATTACCATTCATCGAGCATTTGATTTAACCTAATCTATCTTCTGTTTGGGGGCAATTGTAAACTTTTCACATTGGCTGCCTTTGAGCTAGTGTAGAAGCTTCTGTGAATTAACTTCAGAGAGGGTTGGAATATGACTAGTGACAACAAGAACAACAAAAGCAAAAAAGCAACTTGACCAATTACTGTCAAAAACAGTCCAGCATCTCCAGAACATGATTGTATTACAACAGTAACAGCCACAGATAATTGTAGTAATGTCAGAACTGACTGTTTACAAGAACAGTCCAGTTCCTCACTGAAGTCCCTCATTAAAAAGAGGCTCACAGCACTGGAACTGTGCTCCAAGTTCTACATGTGTCTGTAGCTCCAACTATTATATATACTATAGATTCTGACTGCTGCTCTGTTACTGCTGCAGCTGCCACTTACCTGCTGGGGGGAATGCCCTTTAGTCAGTCCTCAGAGATTGGCTACAGAGGTGAAGCAATCCATGTTCACATGCTTCTTTGCTTGGAAGAAACTCATTCCTGCTCTTAACTCCTGCTACTGCTGTTTAGCCTGTGAGATGGGAAAGTGACTACAGGACACTGTGCTTCAAACAAGGAAAGAGGCCAGTGGGGAAAAACTTCCTCAGAACTAGATCACACAGAAGTTTCCTCTTCCCCTCGATAAATTCATTGATCTTGGTGGTGGTTCTGAGTGGTAACCTTTGCCATGGTGTGGTGTGTGTGTGTGTGTGTGTGTGTGTACTTTCTGGGTGGTGGTTCCAGACTAGAGGCACTCTGAAACTGGAGTAAACAGTAAAATAGGACTGGGAACCCTGTGACTCTCCATCTTTTGGGCCACTGACCGTGCTATATAGTGGCAGTGAGAGTTGCCTTCCAACAATATCTTGGAGAAATGGGGAGTATACATTGCCTACTACAGCAATAAAGTAAGTTGGGCATTGTGAGAGGTCAGAGTGCCTTCTAAATGAGAGGACTTTTCCTCCTCTTTAATATTTGAGATCAATAGCCCTAACCATTCCAGAAACAAGCAGCACTTCTCTGACCTTTGGTATTAGATGACCCTGTAAGCCTGTGAAGGCCTTTAGTTGCAGCTGAAAGAAATTATTGATTTGTATATTTGGCACATTCAATTTTGGTCAGATAAAACATGACCAGTTGGCCCTAATTTATGACTTAACTATCCAAAACCTCTCAAGCCTAATTCTAGTTGTTTAAAAAAAAAGAGAGAGAGATAGGGGAAAAATAAAGAAAAGATGTCCTGGCAGATCCAAAGGGATTTACAAAGGTCCATCTGTATGTAGCACAGTATATCAGTCCAGTTGTTTAGTAATTATTCTGTGCTTCAGCTTCATCAGAAAGTAACACATGGAGGGACAGCAAGGCTTGGCTGCTGCTTGAGTTACAAGCCTTCACTAATCAGAGAACTTCAGCAGCCTGCAGCAGCATAACAATCTTGTTTTTTATTTCTCTGCCAGTACCTCCAACTATGTGATGTTAGTATCTGTGTGGGTTTTTAAAAATATTTTTTGTAGCAGATGCTGCTGGAATCCAGGGTAGAGTTTTAATCACAAAATGTGCAAGCGTTGTCTTCCCCCCCCCAAAGATGAATCATTTTCTGTTTTGTTATTTTTTGTTTCTGATTGTATTCCCATCCTGCTCCACCCCTTATTTTTCAGGCTGAGGAGAAAATGAGTGAAGGTGCTGACCAAGACCAAGAAATTCCAGAAGAAACTCATCAAAAAGAAGGTCATGATGAAAACTATGAGGAGCAGGAAGAGGAAGACGAAGAAGAGGAAGGTGGTGCTGTGGCGGCAAAAGCCCATAGGCGAGGGGAAATGTGATTCCCGGAGTACTTGGCACCTGCTTGGAAATAGACTGTGCAGATGCAAGAGAAGGACAGAATGAACCTTCTAAAAATGAATATATATGTATTATTATTTTTCTGATGGATTTTTTGTGCATTTATATGAATACAGTATTTTAGGTTATACAAGATTGTATGTGACAAAAAAAAAATATAGAATACCAGAGATGGTGTTTCTTTCCTCTTATTTTCCCACCACATCTTAATTTTTTTTATATCTCTTTTTTAAAAAGTTTTTAAGTTTCAATTTTTGGCATTGTCCCAATAATGACCAGTCTTTTAGTCTGAGATGCCATTGTTTGCAAAACAGTAACAAAACAAGTGCCTGAGCTTGATGTTTTGGGAAAGGGCTGGGTGATGTATTATACCCATGTCTCAGTGAAATAACTTAATATGCATTCAGTTCTGTGGGCTTTCCCACTCTGGTGCCTTACCACATATCCATTTTTACTGGAATGAATTTGTCCCGAGTTTGGTGTGAAGTGACCAGATAATACAACTTGTGGTGGTTGATGTTGCTTCTTAGTCAGAAAACAGTGGTGTTTGAGACACTGTTACATCCAGACACTCTGTACCACACCCGTTTTTTGCTTTCCTTCCTGGGAAGGTGTTGAACATCTTGGATTGATCCAAACATAGCTCGGAAAATAATTAGTTAAATATGAATTTGTTGTCCCTGTTTCATAAAAATTTCGGACAATTTTTCTTAAATTCACAATTTTAATTGGTAAACTGCAGTGACATTTGAGCAACAACTGATGTTTACTTTGATTACTTTCACAATTTGTCACTGGCTTTTTTTAATCATTGTAAATGATTTTCCTCATTAAGTGAGAAATTAATTTTTAGAAAAATCAGCTCAGCTATGGAACCAGACAGAGAGATGGTAAGGTCTTGTTCTCTGGATGTCTTCAAAAAGAGTCTGGACACCTATTTGCTGGGGATGCTCTGACTAGAGATCCTGCATTGAGTAGAGGGTTGAACCTGGTGGCCCATATGGTCCTTTCCAACTCTGTGATTCTATTCTTCTCCTTAACATATTAGTGTCAACAAGTTAAACAACAAATTAAATATCTTTAATAATACTGGTGTGTTAGTGCTAACTCTAACCTTTCCAAGTTCTAAATCTAAACAATCGGGTCTATGCAGCAGTGGTGTTGAACAAACATATGCATGCATGCACACCACAGCAGTATGTAGTTTTATCACAAGGTATGGTAGTGTGCGTAAGGAAGTATCATGTTGAAAGGTTATTTTATGCCATTTCAAACAGTTAAGCATTTATAGACAGACTTCAAGGTGTTAGACCAACAGTTGTTGTCTTTAGTGCTTTTTCTGCTTTTCTTCAGAGCTGAAAGATAACATATTACCAACGTATGTTACTGTAGTGATTCTAACAATAGCATTTTCGGGTAGAGCAGTGCAGTTTTCCTTATATTTCAACGCTGATAGAAGGTGTCTGACCAAAGGCTTTTTCCCTGTCCTTCCGCTGCTGGAAGGTATCATAGTTTTTAAATCTGCACTGGTACTCACTGCAGTTCATTCCAGTTCAGCAACCTCTGCAGGGCCTCACAATTCCCAGATCAACAATAGACTCAAATTCTGGCACATCATACAGCATTAGAACCATGCAATAGACAATAAAGAGTTTTGGATAGACAAGCCACAACAGGACTGTAGTCTGTTATCTCAGGATACATTACTTGTCTAAAAGTGATTTCTGTCACGTGCTCTTTAGTTGTGGAATAAACACACAATGTCTGTGCACATTTTGGCTAGAAGAGGTGGAATTAAATGCTGGGAGCCTATGACAGGAATTTCAAGATGGTCAAGATCAGGTTTGTTGAATTAATATTGTGGTTAGATCAATGGACTGCAAGATTGGAGGGCTCAGGTTATCTTATGTTCACTGTGAATTACATTGGAAACCAGTGCAAACTTTAATATTTTCTAGTCTGTTACCATTGCTAAAGGATCAGATCATACTCCCTTCTCCCTAAGCCTCCCAGTTCTTGCACATGAAGAATTTTGTAACCCACCTTCCTAAGCAGCATTTGAAACTAGGGTTTGAAGTTTATTTTAAATCCTAGTCAAGCTTGGAGTGTAGATTACAATTTCTTTTTAACTATAGCTCCCAGAATATACCTTCGCTCAGGGAGTGAATGTTAAATTGTTCCTTCACAAGGATAGATGGATTGTGACCCTACTGTTTACTACATTTTAGGGGGGAAGGTGAGAGATCCATTTGCTGATTTCCCACCATCTCATCTGGTTTGACCCTGAAGCGAGAAGCCTATGTGGGTGTTATTACTGGTTTGTCCAGTATATTGGATCTTGTTGACGTTTAATGTCATGTAGTATCTCCTTTTCTGTGGTGCCATTATGGCATCAATTTTCCAACTACATTCTTTAGATTGTCAAGGGAGATTGGATAGACACATGCTTGTGATTTGCATGGATGATGTGGCTTATGACACTGCAGTTTTCAAGGGCATATTTCAGTTCCTGGGAGATGCTCAGTGTCTGTAGTCATGGCAGGGTCCTTAGGCTTGCTGCTGTGTTTATGCAGAGTTTATGCTTGTAGAGAAGCTGTGTCTTTCATGTGCTAGTATTTCTGCAGGTGGTTTGGAAAACCATGTTTTCCGAAGTTCACTAAGGCACTTATGAATGTGTAATCTAGAGTTAGCATTCGTCACTGGTTCATATTCACAATCACTATATAATCACAGCTTTAGGGAATATGTAGGGACTGTGAAAGTCCCCCAGTGCCCATATACAGCTTCTGCAGTCGATTAGGATCTGTTCCTCTATCAATTGGGAAGCAGCTGACTGATGTTTTTCCCCTCACTTGAGCAATCCCTGGTATGAGGGCAAATTGTGAGAAGGACTCTGCTTCTGCCTGTTGCAATGAAAATTTGCTTATGGGTGGGGTGGAAATAACTGTTTCCTAGTTGCCAGGGGAACAGACTCCTATTGATCACAACACCTGCTTCCCAATAAGTGGGGATTGGGGGGCAGGCCAGGAGACAGCTATGTAGTGGCTACATAGCTAGCTAGCAGTTAGAGAATTCTGGCCAATGTGCACAGTGCTTTTGACCTTGACAGTTTGGCCTGGCCCATGTTCAATGTGTCCTCCAATAGAGGTCAAACAAATCAGTGTGAGAAAGATTTCCTTGGTGCCTACAGGTTTAAATTCTTTAGAATTCCAATATTATCCTCCAGTGGGCTAGCCACAAGAGCTTCCAGAACTTCTCTTGGGAACATCACACACTCTTCCAACAAATGGGGCATTTGCTTATATTTGTATAAAGTTCAAAGCAACATATATGGTACTCTTTATTTTTATCTCCACAATGGCCCTGTGGGGTGGATTGAGTGACTGGCCCAAAATTACCCTGGTCAGCACCCGGTGTTGTTGCACTAGCACAAGACTTGGGTTGTACATTTTTAGCATTAGTGCTGGAGTGATACCTTGCATTGTATCAGTTTTTATTGTGCAGAGAGGTGTGCAAAGATGTTCCATGGGTAGTGCAGGAATTGGCACAATCAGTTGTACCGCCTCTTGGGAAATTATTTTTACACAATCATTTGTGCAAAGGGCTCATGAAGCACAAATGTGGGGATTTGTACTTGAATTTACTCAGGTCAAGTCCACTGCACTCTAAGTACTGCACCACACTGCCTCTCTTTCCTCTTTTAGTGGGTTTTAATTCAATGAGAGGAAATCTCCAACACACCTTTTTGTGGGGGGTTTTAGAAGCAGGATAGGGTTCATAATGTATGACTTATTTTACTTTAGCCTTTTTACATGAATGTAATATAGTTTGTTTTATACTAACCTGATAATTTGCTTTTGTTGTTTTGAACTATTCTTTATATAGTTTTTTTTAATGAAAGTGCTTCTAACATTTCACTGGACTGTATATGCAAAATGCAGATTTGAGGCTTCTTGATTGCCACAAAAAGGATTTATCTTAAATGTAGGGGAAAAGTTATCCCTGTTTACATATAAAGCTGTAAAGTGTATAATATGTACATAATCTTTGGAATACAAATTTTTGATACATTTTTGTGTGTATTTTTAATGCCAGGAGGCAGTATTTAATTATTTTGGGGCATATTTGGAGGCTGTCAATAAACAGTAAAATTTAAAGTTAGTGTGTGATCCTTTTTTGTGAGGGTCTTATTCTGGTGGTAGTTGACAGCTATAGGTGCCTTTGATAACTATCTTGATGACAATGTAGTGATCATCAGAAACCAGCATGGGTTTGTCAAGAACAAATCCTGTCAAATTAATCCTCTATCTTTTTTTCAATCTGGTTACTAGTTTATTGGATGGTGGATATGCTGTGCATATCATTTATCTGGATTTCAGGAAAGCATTTATTATATTTTGATTAGCAAATTGATTAAATGTGGGATAGATGTGGACACTTTCAGATCAATCCATAACTGATTGGAAACTGTTCAAAGAGTCATCAGTAGCTGTGCAAGTTGGCAGATGGGTCAAAACAGGAAGGTTTTTTTAACCCATTGGAAGATAGGAACAAATTCAAAATGACCTAGATAAACTAATAGATATGGGCAGGAATTAATAAAATGAAATTCAGTAGAGGCATGCAAAATTTTACATTTAGGCTAAAAAACCAAATGCATGTTTATAGGATAGGGGACTCATGGCTAAGCAGTACTACATATGAAAAAGACCTTGAGATCATTGTTGTTCATACGTTGAACATGAGCCAGCAGTGTGATGCTACTACAAAGAAGGTGAATGCTATTTTAGCCTGCATAAATGGGAGCATAGTTTTCAAGTTGAGGGTAATGATGGTTCCACTATATTCAGGCCTCATCTGGAGTACTGCATTCAGTTCTGGGTGCCTCATTCTAAGAAGAAGGATATAGACAAGCTGGAGCAGATTCAGAGAAGGGCAACAGGGATAATAAGAGGTATGGAGAACAAAACATGAAGAAAGCTTAAAGGAACTGGGCATGTTCAGCTTGGTGAAGAGAAGACTAAGAGGGTGATGTGAGTGAACTCTTTAAATATCTCAAAGGCTCTCACAGTGAGAAGGGGGCAGGCCTTTGCCGCCCCAGAGGGTAGGACTAGGTCTAATGGTTTTCACAAAACAGTAGATTTCAATAGAGTGTTAGAAGGAACTTAACTGTAAGAAGGTTTGTCAATGGAACCAACTGCCTAGATTGCTGGTGGAGTCTTGTTGGACATCCTCAAAAAGAGGCTGGATCCTACATGGAGCAGAGGGTTGAACTCAATGGCCTTTGAGGACTCATCTGACTCTATGAGTCTGTTATTCTATGATTTTACGACCAAGCAGCACATTCTGGAAAGGACGTCTGACAGTCACCATCGCTGCCAGTCACCATAGCAAACAATGGGCTAGATAGCCAGCCTGGCCCAAAATGACACGGCTTCTTCTTGTGTTAGGTGGCCTTTTTGGTTTGATTTGTATCACTTTCCGCAAGCAATCATATTTTGTATATTCCCTAGTATGTTAAATAGAACCTTCTCTATCCAAAGAAAACTTGCTCTTCAGGAAGAAAGATTGAACATTAGTTTGCTGTGTGCAGGGAAATTTTCAACAACGTGTTTGCCTGCCCACCATTTGAAGTCATGCTGGAAAAAACTCTGCTGTGTCAGTTAACCATCTCATTCTGCATGACTAGAAAGACATGATGGTACTGCCTGGAGCGAGAAGACTTTCACTGAGTAATACTGAACTCAAAAGAACAGTTGGTTCTAAAGGAGGTGTTACATATTTCTCAAAGTAGTAACTGCTCACAGCTGCAAACAACACAGTTGCTTTTTCACAGAACTGAAAGAAGTGTGAATATATGATCGTGCTCAGGGGATGTTTATACTTCATTTACTTGCCTACTGCACTTAGTTTATACTTAGCAAGCAAGAAGCAGGACTGAGATTGTCAGGAACAGATTCACCCTCAAACGTAGCAATAAACTTTAGTAGAAGATTTATTGAAACATAGTGAATGATACTGTCTATCAGACGTTAAAGCTCGAGAATGGAATGCTTTCCCCCCGCCTTACACTTAAACAGCAAGTTTCTCCTGAGATAGTTGTAAAAGGACGAACGTCATCATGCCAAATGGTTCCTTTGAAATTCCAGCCGGAAGGAATGGTTGGCACCTGGGAAAGTTAACAGCCTACTATCACTATTTCCCCAGGCTACTGCTATCCTAAAACAACAAACATGGAGGACTCCTGACATCCTGCCCCACTTTTTTAAAAAAAAAAAAAATTCATATACATATAGATACGCAAAACAAGTAAAATATTACAGAACAACAGAAATACAAGAAACCCATGCAGTAATAACAAAGTCAATCGGGGCGTTGAGGAACATCAGTCGGCGAAGAATCCAGCGAAGGGGCTCTCTTCAGCAAACTGGAATGAAAGACAGGATGAATTGCCTTGAGGGAAGAAGGGAGATCCAGTTCAAAAGAAACATCGTTAATAGCTCTTTTCACAGGAAAAGGACCGAGAAATCGAGGGGAAAGTTTTTTAGAAGGAGAAGTAGACGAAATGTGCTTAGAGGAAAGAAAGACCAGATCCCCGGGTTTGTAAGAGGGGTTAGGCTGCCGTTTGCGGTCGGCAAAGCGTTTGTGAGAAGCTTTTGCAGATGCTATAGCATCCGAAACGGATTGCCAAATGCCCGAAAATTTAGAGACCCAAGCAGAAACAGAAGGAGGAGCAGAGGAAGGGAGGGTGAGGGGGGGAAAGGAGAAGGAAGAAAGCCGTAAACTATTTCAAACGGGGGTTTCCCAGTAGAAGCATGAACAGCATGGTTTACAGCAAACTCAGCAAACGGGAGAAGCGAAACCCAATCGTTCTGGTTTTCAGAAACAAAGCACCTAAGAAATTGTTCAAGAGATTTGTTAGCACGCTCAGATTGGCCATCTGTTTGGGGGTGATAAGCACTGCTGAGTTTCTGAGTGATTCCCAGGGTTTTCAAGAGGCAGGTCCAAAACTTGGAAGTGAAAATTGGATCCCTGTCCGAAATGATCACCGAAGGTAGTCCGTGAAGTTTCCATACATGATGAACGAATAGGTCAGCAAGTCGTTCAGCATTGGGTACTTTCTTTAGAGGAACAAAATGACATTGCTTGGAAAAGTGATCAGTAACAACCCAAATAACATGAAAGCCATGTGAAGAGGGGAGAGAGACGATAAAATCCCATGCGATAACCGACCAGGGGCTACAAGGAGCAGGCAGAGGTTGTAGGAGCCCTTGAGGCTTAGATGTGGGCGATTTAGAAACGTTGCAAGTAGCACACTGTTTAATGTAAGTTTGCACGGAGGAGTTTAGTCCAGGCCACCAAAAAAGGCGGCGAATCGCATGCAATGTCTTCAAAAACCCAAAATGTCCAGCAGGTTTGGAATCGTGATGACGATGAAGTACACGCTCACGGGCAGCAGGGGGGACGTAGACCTTGGTGCCATAGAAAGGGAGATTGTCAACCCACTCAATTTTGTCCTTATTTGCCGGGAGCCATGAGTCGGCATGCGCTGCATGAACGATAGCATCGCAGAGAGCGGAGTCACAGAGGGAGGAGGCAGAAAGCCTTGTTTTTGCTAATGTGCGAGTAGTTACTTGAGAAGCCAGGGAGGAGGCAGGAAATAAGGCTTTGGAGGGGGGGGACGTAGCAGAAGGTCCCTCAAAACAGGGAAGGTGAGATAGAGGGTCCGCCAATTGGTTGGAACGGCCAGGTTTGAAAACAATTTTAAACCGGAACCTCTGGAAAAATTCAGCCCATCTCGCCTGCTTAGGGGAGAGTTTCTTAACCGACTGCAAGGCTTGCAAATTTCTATGATCAGTCCAGACTTCAAAGGGGAGTCGGGCCCCTTCAAGTAAATGTCGCCAAGTGGTCAGCGCAAAATGAATAGCCTTGGCTTCTTTCTCCCAAATAGGCCAATTAGCTTGTTGATGAGAAAATTTCTTTGAAATGAAAGCACAAGGCTTGAGTGCTCCCTCAGAGTCATGTTGCAAAAGAACAGCGGCCATGGCAAAGTCAGAAGCATCTGTTTGCACAATGAATTGCTTAGCACTGTCGGGGAAAAGTAGCAATGGCTCTGTAGTGAATTTAGATTTCAAATGTTCAAACGCCGACTGACATTCAGGGGACCAACGAAGTTTGTGCGACTTACATGTAGATTCGCCTTTAGGTTTCCGTAACAGGTTAGTAAGCGGAAGCGCTATGGCTGCAAAATCCTCGATAAAGTTCCGGTAAAAGTTTGCAAAGCCAAGAAATTGCTGCAGTTGCTTCAAAGTTTTGGGGACGGGCCATTGCAAAATAGAGTTAATTTTCGAAGGGTCCATTTTAAGTGAACAATCTTGAATCCTATAACCCAAGTAATCAAAGGTTTGGGTGTCAAATTGGCACTTAGACAGATTAACTACGAGGTTATTATCTATCAGCCGTCGAAGCACTTCCCGAACCAATGATACATGAGATTCCATGGAGTCTGCATAAATTAAAATGTCATCCAAATAAATCAGAACCCCCTGATACAATAAGTCGTGGAAAATGGTGTTCAAAAACATCTGAAACACAGATGGTCCAGATTGTAATCCAAAGGGGAGAACCGTCCATTTAAAATTCCCCAGTGGGGTTGCAAAGGTGGTGAGCCATTCAGAGTCTGGGTCCATCCGAATCCTATGAAATGCTTCTTTAAGATCAAGCTTAGTGAAATATTTTCCTTGAACCAGATGGTCTAAAACGGTCCGTATCAGTGGAATGGGATAACAATTGGAAGAGATAACCTGGTTAATAGCAGAGTAGTTAACTATCAGCCTCGGATCCGCTCCGGGATCTTTTCTCTTTCGGAAGAAGACAGGACTCGCCGTAGGGGCTGTAGAAGGCTTGATAAAGCCACGAGCCAAATTTTTATTAAGGAACTTTTTGAGGGCAAGGAGTTCTTGCTGGCTCATGGGGTAGATTTTTGGTTTAGGCAGCGAGGCTCCGTCAATCAATTCCAATTTACAGTCAAATTCAGTGTGGGGGGGCAATTTGTCAGCCTCCCTCTCATGAAAGGCCTTCTGTAAATCACGGTAGTGCGAAGGAATTTGTTGCAATTCTTCATGGCCAATAGAGAAGCTTGCCTCGGAAGAGGATAGAGTGCCAGCGGTCCAGTCTATTTGGGGATTATATTTACGGAGCCAGTCGATTCCCAAGACCAATTCGAACTGCACCGCCTTGGGAACTAGGAACCGCATGCTATAATTATTTTGGTCCATTTGAAATGAGATGGGCATGGTGATTTCGCTTATTGCTCCTCCAGTCATTGAGGTCCCATCCATTTGAGTTAACTTGATGGGGCGTTCCAAAGGCTCATATAGAGTTTTAAGGGTCTTGGCCAATTTGGGGTGTAACAAACTTCTGGAGCAGCCAGAGTCAATTAGTGCCCTATGTACATGCAAGGTCCCATCTCCGCCAGTAATCGTAACCGTGGTATAGAAATGGGGAATTTTAGGAGTACTTACAGCTGTTCCCGCTGCTTTCAAACCGCCACCGTCGGGTTCAGAATCCCCATCTGTGTCCGAGGAATACGAAGAAGAGGTTTCACCGTCGGGAGCGGAGTCTCCTGTCGCTGCTGCAGGGTCCTTATGAGTGCGTCTGAGCGGTTGTTTGATGGCCGTTGTCTGACGTGTAGATTCTTTATTCCTGGGGTCTGCTCGTGCTCCTTTAGTCCTCACCGTGGCTTGGTTACTGGTGCAGTTGTTGGCAAGGTGACCCGGTTTCCCACAGGTGAAACACATGCCCAAACGGAGGCGTTTGTTCGTTCCGCAACATTGAGGAAGGTGGGACGGCGAGGTTGTCGTTTTGTTAAGTCTTGTCGTTGTCGGTTCAACTGAACAGTGTGGGTTATACCCTCCACTTCAGTAGCTAGTCTGATCCAACCTAGCAGGGTTTGTGGGTTGGCCTGCATTAGGCACCCGTGTAAGATATCAGGATCTAGTCCATCTTTGTATAACTCGATAAGAATCTCATCATTCCACTGCACTTTGGTGGCCAGGTTTCTAAATTCACGTGAATATGTTCCCACGTCGTTCCTGCCTTGTTTCATTTGTTTTAGTTGATATTTAGTTTTTTCTAGTAGATGGGGGTCTTCAAACCGTTCACGCAAATGGTTCATGAAGAGCTGCAGATTTTCGGTTTCGGGGGCACGGGTGTCATATAGGTTCGCTACCCAGTCAGCTGCCAGTCCTTTCATTCTCTGGCTGAGGTATCTAATTCGGGCTGCATCATCCCGAAAGAGGTGGCCATGATCGACCATGAAATTATTTGCCATAGTCATAAAGAAAGAGAGTTTCTCACCCTTCCCGTTGAAGGACGCTTGCAGGTCTCCCACGTTTCTGAGTAGCGGTGGCGCTGGAGCTTGCCCTGCTGGTTGCTGGGGCGGACCAGGGGTGCCTGCCGCTGGCACAGCCGCTCGTGGTTCGCGTGCTGGTGTTCTCAATGTCTGCGAGGGACGGATGCTCATCTCACGTAACATGGTCTTGAGTTCGAGTATCTCCTCATCTTTTCTCTCCAGTTCTGTTTCCATTCGTGCCATTTCCGCCAGAAAGGAAAGGTCTTTGGCTGATGTGTCCCATCTAGCAGCCCTTCTGCGTTGTCTTACCGACATAAGCGGCTTCTCTCCCCAGACCCAGGTTTGGCCGCTTGTGGGGGTTTTCATAGCCTCGCTCAGCGGTAAATTTGCCTTGGTATCCATGGACGCTTCGGTCTCTGCAGTTCCATCAGATTCTGCAGATCCTCGTTCTTCTTCAGTAATTAACTGATCCACTACTTGATGCATTTTAGGAAAAAAAAAAGATTCTCGAGCTTTCTGTCAGGAACAGATTCACCCTCAAACGTAGCAATAAACTTTAGTAGAAGATTTATTGAAACATAGTGAATGATACTGTCTATCAGACGTTAAAGCTCGAGAATGGAATGCTTTCCCCCGCCTTACACTTAAACAGCAAGTTTCTCCTGAGATAGTTGTAAAAGGACGAACGTCATCATGCCAAATGGTTCCTTTGAAATTCCAGCCGGAAGGAATGGTTGGCACCTGGGAAAGTTAACAGCCTACTATCACTATTTCCCCAGGCTACTGCTATCCTAAAACAACAAACATGGAGGACTCCTGACAGAGATTCTAACAACACTACTTTTCTTCCTCTGCTTGATCACCCCCCACCCCCATGTTGCCTGATCAAGCCAATGACCTTTGAAAGTTAGCATAATGAATTGTACACCTTCTGGTTGCCCTAATGAAGACTTACCACCACAGCGTACTTTGGATTTGGGGTTTGTATTGTGGTCAGCATGACTACCCCTGCTTTCATTTCATTTCTTTTGAATTTGAAAATAGCAAACTTAGGCCATTTCCACATTAGCCTGTTATAGTGCTATTATTCCACTTTGAGGCCCCTCCCTAAACTGCAAACCCCAGGATTCCATAGGATGTTTAAAGTGGAATAATAGCACAACAACAGGTTAGTGTGGAAATGGCCTTAGAGCCACTGAGCAGTGGAGTTCTAAACTGAAGAGAATGGACTGTTTGTCATCTTTCACCAGGATTTGATTTTCCAGCCCAAGGTAATGCAATCTACTTTGTCTCATGCTAGCATGTTTTGCCTGTTAAGAACTGTCACGTACAAGCTAGCTCTGAGCTCAGAGAACCTAGCTTAGAAGTTTCAAAAACTTTATTCAGAACATCAAGGAAACAACACACCTTGGCAATTGCCCAGACCAATGGAACATTGGATTTGCAGTACTGTATAAGCCATTACATTTCAAAATTAGTGCATGCTGCTATCCCATTTGTTAACAATTCAAAGCAATCCTTTTCCCAGGTTTTATCTTCTCCTGCCCATTTTTTTCACCCAGCCTGGCAATACAGTGACCTTATGGATGTGTCTGTTAATTCTTATCACAAACCATTACCATGACATTTTGGGGTTCTCAGCTTTTATCCCATCACTACCTCACACCATCTTTTTTTACCCCTTTCCCACCTACCCCGTGAATCACCTAAGCCCTATAGCATAGTCCATTGCCTAAAACATGGCAGAGAGAGTGCAACCAACTTGACAACAGCCAAAGACCAGAAAAGCAGAGGGTCTTGGAAGAAGTAAACCACTCTGAAAAGAAGGGGCCAAAAAAGGTAAAGGAAACATACCTCAAATAAAACTAGCACTGAAATTATAGCAAAATATAAAGTACAAAATGCATATAAATGTTCAACAATGGTGGATAATGACAAACTGTAAAGAATACAGTAATGGAAAGTACAGCAACTGTGGAGACATATTAAAGAGCAAATCTGATTAGTGAGTGAGGTTTCAAGTTGTAGAGAACCATCTTAAATCCATTCAGCAGGTTTTATGAGTTCAAGAGTGGACAACTGTGTAGAGGGGCAAGGTGCGTTTTTCCACCCTATACCCAATCAGTGGGCTTCACTGGTATGTTTCAGTGCGCCCAAAGTGATGTGACATTATTTCTGGATACTATTTTGGTAATTTTTTAGTTGATTTTTTATCCTTGTTTTTACAAAGTTGGGTGGGGGGAGCTTTGGTGGAGTTGGGGAAGCAAATTACTAGAGTTTGGGTACATTTTCTCAGGTTTGAGGGCCTGGGGACTTCTGGAGGTCTTCAGGAGTGAAACATGGGAGTCCCAAGGGCTGAACTTTGCACACATCTGTGGAATACACAGATGTAAAAAATGCAAACAACTCCATCAGTGGGATAGATGTTGGGGGGGAAGTGATTTCCAAAGAGGCTACATAGCCTCTTTTGAGGTTTCAATTTTGGAATCCTTTCGATGGATTTAGTTACTGTGCTTAGAATCATTGCATTCCTTATAGTTTGTTGTTATCCAGCATAGTTGATCACTTAAATGTATTTTACTTTATGACATTATATATTTTGTTATAGTTTTAGTGTTAATTTTGATCATTCCTTTTTGGACTGATTTGTCTGTTACAGCACCTAAATTTATATCCTGCCCTGACAACACTGGAGCATCCTAAGATGGATGGAACATGCCAACATAGGGGTCATGCAGGACAGAGGTGGAACTTATTACTACTACTACTGCTACTACTGCTACTATTATTATTAATTTTGACAAAGGCAAAGCTTGAACTTTTTGTCCTCTCTGTAACATATCAAGAAGCAAGATGCAGATCTGTGAATCTCAGTAATGCCATTTTAATTCCCCTATGGGTTTTTTTCACTTTCTTTACCTGATGAAGAAGCTAGTGGGCTTTGAAAGTGCAAGTAATGCATTTTGCACCTTCTGGTTGGCCTAATAAAGATATCTCCACAATACATACTTTGGATTTTGTTTAATGGTCAGCATACCTACCCTTGAAATTTTTAGTTGTTTTTGTCAGTTTGTTGAATACTGTTCTTCATAGAATCACGGTGTTTGGAAGAGACCACTATAGATACCTAATCTAACCTCTGCCATATATTATTGCTAGTCAGACAGGTTTTTCAGGGTTTATATGAATCTAAAAAACCTGTTCAACCTAGGATGTTAGGGGAAGAAAAACAAATATATAGGTAGGGAGTGGGCACTGTGATTTCACTTTTATCATCTTTAAAATAGAGAGCCAGCACAGTGGAGTTGTTTGAGCAGTGGATTATAACCTTGGAGACCAGGTTTTGATTCCCCGTCGGCAATGGAAACCTACTGGGTGACCGTGGGCATATCACACATTCTCAACCCCAGAAAATCCCACGATGGGCTTGCCTTAGGGTACACAACATCAACAACCTTTAAAATGTGTGTCTCCAGCCAAATTAATACATAATGGATGAAAGCTGAGTTTAAGTAATGTGGTGCCTTTTTTTCCATCTCCACTTCCCTTAAGTATGATGAGATGCATATCTGCCCAGATTTCTGTTCTTAGCAGTTGGAAATCTTGATATTAAAAATGAGACATGCCAACACTGCTTTTATATTCCAAGTCTCGCCTAAGACCCAGTGATGGCATTTAAATTCCAATAAAAAGGTAAGCAAGCATTTTGATTTGATGTGGCAGGCACATTTATTTTTATACTCTTTTAAAAAGTGACTGATAATAAGTGAGAAAACAATGAATAATTCCAAAACAGAGCCAACAAATAAACACACTATGTATAAGTATGTATGTGTGTGTGTATGTATATAGAGAGAGGGAAAGAGAGAGAGAGACATAATTTCTTCTTGGAAAATTCTTTAAAGTCAAATTATACATAAGTCAAATTATACATAAGGCAAATTAAAGGGGATGTTTTATTTTGTTGCAGTTCAGCTGCTTTGGGTGTTTGGTTCTTAACGTTCTGTAAATCTTTCAACTGTCAGCTATAATGCACCTATTTATACAGAGTAAACGAACAGATACATTTTGGATTGGAAAAATCAGCTAAAGGACACTGAAGAAATCACAAACCACCCAGTTTGTTGGGGGCATGTATAGAAATGTTTCAAAATACATGCTATTTGTAAGTTGTTCGCCGCCTCGACCCATATGGAGAGACGGGATATATATAAATAAATAAATAAATAAATAAATAAATAAAAAATAAATAAATAAATAAATAAATAAATTGTTGTGACCTGGAATGGAAAATTAATTTATCCTCCATTGGATTCAGATTTAGCCAAGGAAGCAGAATCTTGTTGGAACATGACACTAGTGTAACTCCTGGATACAGTGGCAGCTGTGCTTTACACATGCTTGCACAAAGAGGTACACATTACCTCTTTACAGAATGAGTTCTCCATTTGCCAGTGACACAAAAGGCCAGTTAAAGTGTAGGTGCAGCTTCTTGCCCCTCTCCTAGAGCAGCTACTGGAATGGCCAGTAGGTTCATTTTGCTGTATAAGCCCCCCTACCCCCCGCCACACACTAACTTTGGATAGATTCTCAGAGCACAGACCCACTGAAATCATTAGAACTTAAGTTAAGTTCAGTCCTGACTCAAACTCATTGTTGCCGATACAAGGATTTGTCTGGTTATTCAGACCTGTCATATGAAGAAAAATAAACAGTCTTCATTCCACCTTTGTCCCCTCACTCTTATCCTTTAAACCTGGTTTACTATATCCCATTTCTCTCTGGAGTTCTTGAGGCCATCCCTCCAGTTCCTGATTCCTCCATTCTTCTTCATTTCAAGTAGTGCTGAGTCATGAATCCTTCATCCCATAAGTGTGCATTTGGGGGGGGGGTCTGACCATTTTGCATTTATCCCAATAGAATGTTACTTTATTAACTTCTGCTCAATTTTCTAGTTTATGTAGGTCCCTTTGAATTCTGTTCCTATCTTCCAATATGTGAGCTATTCCTCCCAGTTTTGCACCATCTGCTAAGCTGATAACGATTCCATCCACTTAATTCACTGATAAAAATGTTGAAGAGTAATGACCCTAGGACAGAAGCCTGAGGCACTCTGCTCAAGACTTCCTTCCAGTTTGAAGTGCAGCCATTGACAATGACTCTTTGAGCACCATTTTCCATCCCAATTATGGATCTATCTGAAAGTGCGTCCATCTTTTCCATATTTAAGCAGTTTGCTAATGAAAATATAATGAGGGACCTTATTAAATAGTTTGCTGAAATCCAGATGAAAGACATCCACAGCATTCTCGCCACGTATTAATCGAATGACCTAATTAAAAAAAAAAGATATTAGTTTGGCAGGATTTGTTCTTGACAAACGCATACTGGCTCCTGCTGATCACTGCATTGTCGTCAAGATAATTGCAACAGACTTCTGTATAATTTATTCTAATATTTTTCCTGGTACTGGCCTGTAGTTTCCTGAATCTTCTTTGTTTTGCCTTTTTTGAAAAGAGGGATAATGTTTGCTCATTTCCAGTCCTCTGGCACCTTACCCATTCTCCAAGAAATCTTAAAAATGATAGCAAGCGAGTATATCAGCAAATTTATTCAATACTCTGGGATGCAGTTCATCTGGCCCTGAAGACATGAAATTGTTTAAGTTAACTAGGTGGCTCCTGACTAACTCATCAATCTTGGTTTGGAATCTGCAGTTGACATACCTAGCATTTTTGATACTTGGTGCAGATCATTTTTTAAACATCCTCTCAATTTTTTTCAGTAATAATGATGAAATGAAACAAATAATATTGGTCAGACAATGACAGTTCTTCTTTATTGAACTTTATATAATAATTTGAGTAAAAATAAATTATGGTAATAAATATTACAGTTCAAAAGGAGAAAAAGTAATGAATTAATACGTTTAAATTATATTAATATATTTTTGAAAAAGGGGAAACTTTACCCAATGTATGTTTGCAATATGATCCATACTGCCTCTTTCTTTTCTGAACCAAGCTTGGGTATCTGGTTTTTCTTGCTCCATATTTATTGGAAAATTCTGAGCCTCACTTTACTTGCGTGGAAGATTAATCCAGCAGTCCAATGATAATTGCAATTCCTGGTGACTTGTTTCCTGGTGACTAAACCATATCTTCAACATTTCCAATCTGTAGACCATTGTTTTGTTTTCTACATCTCTTGATGGATTTTAGTTAAAATTTGGGTGGATTCTATCTCTGCAGCTTGAAACAGCTCTATTACTATGCCATCTGTTCCTGGTGATATATTTCTTCCAAGTGCTTTGAGTGCAGCTTCCACATGGGGTATTTTATTCTACTTTTTTCCCCCTGTCATATTCTATTTCCTGCATTGATTATTATAGTAGTTATCTTTGTCCCTCTGCACAAGTTGCTGAACAGCTGTGTTTAAGATTCTGGCCCTGATTTCTGCACCTTTTTCTTTGCTTCTTTCCTTAGCTGTTTGAAAAGTTTCGTCTGTCATACACTGAGGCTTCTTTTACTCTATGGCTGCAAATAGTATCTTTTTATATTCTTCTCTGACAATGTCCCTGACTTCAATCCAATTAGGGTTTTCAGCACAAATCTATTTTTACATGGTCTTTACATTCTAAAGGGATGCTGCATTTTTCCACAGTGATTGATTTATTGTTCTTCTTTAGCTTTATACTAATTTTTGATATTAACAGTGCACGGTCTGTGTCACAATTTGCTTCTGGTCCTGTTTTTGCAGAGACAATGAACCTTTATCTTTTGCTTCCAATTGTGTAGTCTATTTACAATGTTTGCAACTTTGCATTTTATTACTTTATTGGTTTAATTGGTACAGAACATATGTATTCTTCCAAAGATGGGAGAGATGTAACAACTCACACCTATCAATTCACCAAACACACACAACTTTTGATGGGTGTAGTCCAAAAGGCACAAAAATTCCACAGGAACCACTTCCTTGTGCCCATCTGGTATGGCTTCCTGGAAAGCTGGAGTTTTAGACCGTATTCTAGAATACAGAGGTTTGGCCCTAATTCCTATGATTTTTTTCCCCTAACTTCTCATATCACCTTCCATGTATTTCTTCTTGAACTGGTGAATTTGGTAAGCATGACTGTTGGGAATTTTGGTGTTGTGAACTGTTTTGCAGAACACAGATCTTTTGCCTGGAATTAGTAGCTGAAAATGATTCCTGAACAGTTTCTGTGCCTTGTGGCACCACTGTCATCTAATCTTGAGCATCTGCTAAATTTCGTGTCCTTGGCTCCTTGAAAAGTTGAGATCCCTGGCTATTTTCTGGGTGTTTTGCATGGAAAGGGTTGAAAAATGTAGTTTCATGTGGAATTTTTGTAGCTTGGAGCATCTTTCCCATCTTATCTCGGATGGCGATGAATCTGTTGGGCAAGAATGTCTACTTCCATATCAAACAGTAGGATACTTGGGAGCAATGCCAGCAATAAAATGCATTAATCTTTAAGTGTTAAGACACCACATTTGTAACTTTTTCTTCAAAAGACTAACAAAACTAAGACCCTGAAAAGTCTGTTTTCTTTTGTGTAAGAACACACACATACAGAAGTTCAAAGCAAGTAAATATCCCATGCGGCACACCTGTTTTCCTATTAACACTATACACTGATATATACAAATACATAAAGACCTGTTTAATGTAGGGGTTCATGTGTTTGAGTAAAGGGTTCAAAAAGACCATACCGTACACCAACACCAAGAAAATGTGGAAGTGGCCATTCCCAAAGAACTTTATTATTTGAAATTATTTACAAGAAATCTAGAACCCACAGAAGACATCTATCTTTCCTCGGTGAGTCTCTCTCTCTCTCTCTCTCTCTCTCTCTCTCTCTCTCTTATCCATCTGTCCTCTAGCTTGCTTTCTCTCATTTCCTTTTCCATCTGGGAGCATCTACTTCAGCTCTCAAGAAGCTGGTGGAAAGTACAGTAGAGTTTACATTTTACTGCAAACCCTGTAATGATTGTCATGTCTTTGCACTGTGTGCTGGTACGCTTACAGTTCTGTTGGAAAGGAAAGGAAAGGAAAGGAAAGGAAAGGAAGGGAAAGGGCTACTCTTTCCAGTAAAAGCAAGCTCTTTTTTCCCAAAGACTAGAGGGCTCTTCTCTACTGCAGTATCTCTCTGCTTCCATAGAGGCTAAAGACTTGCTTTATATTAATGAAATCCTAGAATCTGGAGCACCTAATGATCCTAACAGGCCCCTGGTAAAATGCCTAGAATCTGGATGTAATCTGGCCAGTCTGATCATGTGGAAACCTCACAGTAGGAACCTTCAATATCCCTGCTGCCAACTCTGGGAAATCTCCACTGGACTCACCATTCTGCAGGGAAGAAAAGGCACTGAAGAAGGAAAATTACAGCTCACAATTGAAGATGAATGCAAAGTTTAAAAAGAGGGGAAGTTGAACATGGGGAAGGGGGAGAAGCTTTTGTGAAGATTGGTCCACTTCCTCAGTCAATGTATCTGAGGAAGTAGACTGATGTGGTCAAATGTTCATGCTGGGAAAAAAATCACTTTTAAAAAGGCTGCTAAATTCCTTTTCTCCTCCTCTCATTTTCCTTCTGTTGCCACACAGACTAGCAGGGTGACTTATCCAAGGACTGATGGGTTCATTTTCAAAAGGAAGCGGCACCTGCCATTGTCCAACTCCATCTCCTCCCTCCTTTTCTGCCTTATTCAAGGAAGCTCCAAGATGGGGCAAAGACAGACTTGACCTGATGCTGATTGGGAGTGTCTCCTGCCCAGCTTGTGTTCCTGGCAGCCAATCTGCATTTCTGTTCTCTGGAGCCTAAATGAGGGAGGGGAGGGTGAGGAGCTAACATGGTACCCCTTTATTTTGTGTACCTGGGGTTGAGCACCCCTGCCCAATTAGAATGCCATTGGCAATCTGGATTCCTTGCCAAGGTCCCTGCTGATGCATGGAAGCACACAGTCCTCATTTTGGGGGAAAACTAAAGCAAAATAGGTATTGAGCAGTTCTGCCTTTTCATTGTGTTCTATTAGCATTTTACCATCTTAGTAGAGCAGCAGTTCCACAATTTCCTTGGTGATTTTCTTGCTTCGCACACATTTGAAACTTCTTGCTGCTTCCTGCTTCCCTAACCAACTCATTTTGAGCTTTAGCTTTCTTTATGCTATTCGTGCAAGCTTGAGCTGCACATCTATATTCTTCCTTGGTGATTTGTCCTTCCTTCCATTATTTATTTATGCTTCCCCCTCCTTCACTTCCTCCTCAAATTTATCATACAGCCACATTGGTTTTTTAAAGATTTTCCCATTTTAGTTATTTCATGGAATTATTTGTGTTTGTGCTTTTTAAAAAACATTTTTTTAACCAGACATGCCAGAGATTAAAATGCATGCAACGCATTATGTTCTGAGCTGTGATTATCTTCATAAAATTAAAACAGCTCCTGAGCATTTGGCAGGGAAGTCTGTTTCTTTTGTTGAAAGTAGAGAAACAACCATTAAAATCTCACGTACTCAAAATATGGAGTTCTTTGGGTGGGAAGAGGAGTAGAGAATCAAAACTTGAGAAAGATTCTTTCTTTCTTTCTTTCTTTCTTTCTTTCTTTCTTTCTTTCTTTTCTTTCTTTCGTTGGATTATAACTCCTAGAATTTCCCTGCATAATTCTTGGCAAAGTAGTCACCATTGGACTGCCTCTGAATTCCCTCACAGCATCCCCCCGCCCCCAATATTCTTTAGTATTCACAGTCATAGAGATTCATAAGTAGTAATAGCATGGATTTCCCCATTCTTTCAATGTATGTCAGAATAGAGGTTATTTAATTGTGACCACAGAAGCAAGCATCTAACAAAGAAAGGACAAGTTCCACTGAGGCACCTATGGAATAAAGTACAATTGTTCACCTGAAGCCAGCTTGAGACAGTTGCTTCAGACCTGAAACATAATTTCTTATTTGAATAGTAAGTGAGCATTAGATGTTGTTGCTGTTGTTTTCCTTTTCTTTTGCATTCGTTTTAGTAGAATAATTTAATTTTGGACAGGAGCCAGCTCTAATTTCCACAAGATTCCATCTAGCTCTCTTTGCACGTCTCTGTTTACTGATCGTTCAGCTACCAATTAACACCCCCATCTGCACAGACATTTAATACCGTTGTGCATTGTGCAGCCTAGCTTACCCAGATGTCTTTATAACATGAATGGATTTGTATTTTAAGGATCAGATACCGTGAAGTACTGCAGTGATGTGTGAGAGATGCTCTTGGACCTGGATAGGGTTGCCACCTCTAGACCTATAGAATTTCAGCAAGGAAGTTAATCACTCACCTGCATCCTCAATACCAGGGCTAAGGACTACCATATGTTGCCATATGTTGTGACCATGCAGGAAAACAATTGCCATATTTCCCCCATTAGCATAGTCATATGTTGTGCCATTACCTTGGTACTAGAACACTTGTGACTGAGCCTATTTCCATTCTCTCCAAATGCAACAGACGTCCACAAGTCATAGAATCATAGAAATGTAAGTGGGAAGAGACCACAGGGGCTATCTAGTCCAACCCCCTGCCATGCATGAACACCCTCAAAGCACTCCCAACAGATGGCCATCCAGCCTCTGCTTAAAAACCTCCAAGGAAGGAGACTCCACTACACTCCAAGGCAGCATATTCCACTGCTGGACAGCCCTGACCATCAGGAAATTCTTCCTGAGGTTCAGGTGGAATCTCCTTTCCTCCAGCTTGAATCCATTGCTCCTTGTCCTGGAGCAGCAGAAAACAAGCCCACTCCCTCCTCTACATGGCATCCCTTCAAATATTTAAACATGGCTATCATGTCCCCTCTTAACCTTCTCTTCTGCAGATGACCTTTATGCATTGCATCCATCTACAAAAAAACAGGTAGGTATGTCTCTCCTGATCTTCCTGCTCTCCACTAACCAGAAATTAGCCATGTTGAGGGACCACATTGCTTAAATGGTGGGTTGAGGGAGATTTTGTTTGCTGAGTGGTCCGTAAAAATTCTGACCCCTGCAGTGACCAAAAAAATTGGTTATGATAGTATAAGTTGGCCTTGTCCTACTGTAACTCAATAACAGAATGCCAGCTGAATTTTTTTTAATGCCCTGAGACTTTGTTTCTGTTTTATATTGGATTTAGTAGATGTTTGTAGTTTGTTCTGCTTTTGATCATCTTTCTAGACCATTATTATTTCTCATTATTATTTATTTTGATCTTACAGTTCCCCATGTCAGAAGTCTCATACGCTAGGGATGAAAAAACTCTGGGCTCTGGGAAACTTCTGGATGCGGCTTTTCTTGTAAAGACATCCATCCCGTATCTCAGTAGAAGAGCAAAGGAAATGTCCCGAATTCATTTTGTAGCACTTTCAGATAGAGCTAGAGATCTTTCCTGTATGAAATGCTGAAAAACTATCACCAGCCAAGCTGAGCTAGGTAGCTCAATGGTCTGATTCAATACAAGTCAGCTTCCTATATGCCTATGCCCCAGTCAATGAATTTAAGAAGAACAACAGAAAGTCACTGCAACAACTTTAAAACTAATCCTGTTGGGAACTTATGTCACCACAATCCAACTTTTGTTCATGAAAAGTTAAATTGTGCCATTGCTCAGTTTTTGCATTCTCAAGAGAGACTTAAGGCACATCCAAACTGATTGAAGAGTTCCAGATTTTGTCCTTGTGGAATCCTGCCATATCTTTAATATGCTTAAAGATAGTCATAAATCCTGCAAAGCTAGAGCAGCACACAACTTGATGCTAACAGTCAGCCATCTTTTATGATAAACATAAACATATTCCAGGATAAACAAAATTTATATGGCTCGCCAGAATAAAATAGGAAAGAATAGGAACAAAATCTGTGACTTTCTGGTCTTTTTAGTCAGTCTGGATGGCCACTTAGTCACACCATTGGGATATTTGCACACGCACAGCTAGGAGCATGGCCACTTAGCAACAGACCTGAGACATACATCTCAATGCACAACATGTCCTGATTTGTATGTCCCATTGAACAATTGTACATTATTATGTCCTGTTGTACATTGTCACAATTCAATAGCATGGTTGTATAATGTGTCAGCAACATAGCTTCTTCATTGTAAAGTCACGCACTGTAGCCTCTGATCTTGGCCTATTGTATTTTATTGGTCTAATTGTGTTTCTCATGGATTACTACCCACCATAGGATTTATATGCACCTGATGAAGTGGACTGAAGTCCATGAAAGCTTATGCCAAATGAAACTAGTTAGCCACAAGACCCTTTTTTGTTTTTGCTGCAGCACGCTAATATGGCTACCCCTATTCAGAATTTTGCAAGGGGCGCAGATGATGTTGTCTTCTACTCCTCTGCCTTTATGCCATATTTTATCCCTCTTTCCCCCCTCTTTCATTAAAATCTCAGTTAAGGAGGAAAAGTCAGAGAAGCTACATGATGGTCCCTTCAATTAGTAACAGTGAGAGCCATCAACCAAGAATGAAGGTGGGGAGATGGAATGTTGTAGCCTCCAAGTATCATTGCCATTGCTTCATTTTTTGGAGGCATACAAATTCAGGTAATGTCTGTACTCAAGAAAACAATTTGGGAGATAGTTATTGTGAGTTCTCATTAGAGATTATATAAGAATCCTGTCAACGGAGTTCCACGTGTTACTGTCTGATACCTTTGATTGTTCTCTATGTTGTTCATGTATTCAATAAAAGAAAACCAAACTGCTTCAGATGTCGGACTGACTTTTTATTTTTTTGTTTGCCCAGTCTGATCTGATAGAGTAATTTCTCTATTAGAAAGAAATTCCAAACTTTATTATGCTTGTTTAAACACTTCGTAGGAGTCTCTTTTCATTTACTAATAATAATAAGATTAACTGTGTAGAAAGTAAAAGGCAAATAGAAAGGAGATGAGCATCTTTATATGAAATATATTGGTTAGAATCCCTATACAAGTATGATGATGCCACATTTGGGTCAAGAATGATATTTTGTAGGGTCATCCCATTAATCTCAGCTTGCACTTGCTTCCAAAATTGATAGACTTCTGGGAATCCCCAGCATAGATGGAAATAGGAACCAACAAAAGCACATTCTCTCCAATGTTGTGTTGATCAGTTCTTATTTATATGTGGTAAACTAACTGGTGCATAATACCATCTATGTATTGCCAAACTCCTGTTGGAGGCTTATGTTTTTGTAAGTGGACTTTCATCTGAGGGAATTAGAATTGCAGGGTTACATACCATCTATATCCAGTACAGGGATGCTGATACATTACTACATAGCAGAGCCAACAAAGTGCTAGCTGTGCATCAGTGTGCAATTCACTTCAGTACACCATGCATATGCACATCACGGCAATGTGCATCACACAGTGAAGTAAATCATCCACCATATGCATTGATGCAGAATGTGTCTTGATGCACATTGCACAATGATGTGCATTGTATGCATGAGGATGCATTGGCCCTTATGCTCAATTGGCACTCACTTCTCTAACAGGGTTTTGTTGCATTTCTGCAACATAGCTATGGATTTGTAAAGTAACAACATACAGACTGTGATGTAGGATTTCAGCCATCATTTTGTTTAGAGCCTTATTAGCAGCTTCAGAGACTATCTGAGATACAAGGCGGTGTATAAAACATTTTAAATAAAACAAAATATCATTTGTAATGTGTCAGTGGAATGAAGGGGAAAAATTGATTTGCATCATCCAATTTAAAGAACTTCCCAGTCCACTCATGTGCAAATAATTTTTATTTGCCACAGCCAAGTAAGCAAACAACTTTTTTTACAAGCCTGACTGATTGAAGTTAGCTGGATATATGTGCCCAGATGTTGCCCGTCATAACCAGTGAGGAATATCATTTTAGTTCACTCATCTTTTACAACCATAATGGACATTCCAGTAGGCAAATCCATTTAAAAAACTAGAACTTGAAACTCAGTAATAGGCTTAAGTAGGAAAAGGCTTCTGTGACAAAGATTTTAATATTGTATTAGGGATAGCAGATTGCCTTTCCAGCCCATTCTTGCTATTGCTTAAGATACTATGTCCAGGGACGTAAGGGAATCCTAGTGTCATTTGATAGTATCTGCTAAATCTCTTCTCCCCTTCCCAAGTGTTCTTGCCAAATGGCTGGGGAAAGTTGCCTTCATGAGGAGTGTTCAGATGAAACCCTTCCACAAATTTAGCCAACACATGGAGAACTACATGTTTGGCTCAATGTCTTTTGGTTGGTTGCAGCAGCAGGGTCTTTAGGAAATCCAAAAATCTGCACTGTGTGTGGTTCCCATCCGGGTAGAGAGCCAATGTCTATTGCTTTGTATGCATAACTCACTTTCCAGATGTCATGCTGGGTGCACAGACATCTGGATAGTGCTGGGAGATGTGCAGATATAGCAAGACTAATCCCACATCCCCTTCCATGTATCAACGTCAAAGAATCAGAGCTTGTAAGAAAAGTTACTTTATAGACTCCAGCTCCCAGAATTTCCTTGCCCATGCTGTATGGGGAATATAATAGTTGTTGTCCCAAAAAAGTAATGGCCAAGATCCTGAATCATTAGACATAACTACAATTAAAGAATTCCATCATTGTAGCTATGTCTGACAATGCCCCCCCACAAACCTACTTTTCCAGCCAAGCAGGTATCTGAAGCTTGCAGATTGAGGCACTGGGAAATGATACCTGCAGTGCTCTGCTGGTCATGGGGTGCAACATGAACAGACAGCAGGAAAGCTCTCTTAGGATGCTATTGCAATCGATTCTTTTAATATGCCCCAGGACTGGGAGAACACTGCTGTCATTTTTTCCCAGTGTCTCTTTGCAATGCCTTTTATATCATTTGGCTGAGTCAGTATCTGGCTGAAAACATAAATTTTTGGAATCAAGTTCAGTGATTAACAAATATAATCATGAATCCAGAAAGTTACAGGGTCATAAGTCCCATTTATGATCTCATAACTACTGAACAGGAGGCCAGCCAACATTTACAAGCCTTGGCTCTATGACCCCAAATGCAAGAAAAATCTCTTTGAGATATGGCTTTGTTTCCAGAAGAGTCTTTGTGGTTTATCATTTGCCATTCCTCCACATGGGATGAGGGTGGGGAGGTGAAGGAAATTTACACATACATTTCCACTGCTTTCTTCATGCAGCTGTTAAAGGTGCATGATCCAAAACATATCAACTTTTGTTTTTTTTCCAACTGGTAATGTCCTATAGCTCTGACTTTGCACCTGTTCACTCATACCTAGTTGGACCAGAGAACAATAATCTATTCAAAACAGCCCTTTATTTTCAAATAAAGTACAGAAGCTAGTCTTGTCGGGGATCACCATGCCAACAAATATACAGATACTTTTTTAAATAGTTCCATATAAAAATCTTGAACAGGCAAAATTATTGTCTGCCTCAGTACTCTGAGATGTCATTGAACTTAATAGGAGATATCAAGGGAGACTGTAAATCAGAAGGAGATTTTGCAATGAGATTACAGCAAGCAGGTTTTCAGTTGTTTTCAGTTGTTTTTTGTTTGCTATGCATATTAAATTCTCAAAAGTTCCAACAGCAGAGCAGCCAAGACCTGCAGCATTACACAATCCAGCAGGGAGGTGTGCATAATAAGCCACACATGTCTACTCTTGAATTATTACATGGGTTTAAAAATGGTAGAGACTTGCAATCATGAAGGCACAAGTAGTAGTAAAGACATTATTCTGAACTCTTTGAAGTACAACAGAGAAAAACAACAGATTTTCATTTGACAGAATTTTTTTTTACAACTTGTCTACTGCAGACTGGGGAACCTGTGCTCCTTCTGATGTTCATGCACTGAAACATCCATAATTCCCTATCACTAGCCAGATGGTCAAAGGCTGATGGGAAGTGGAGTTCAGCAGTTTCTGCCATTTACCAGTCTTCGTCTGCAGAAACGCAACAGTCTTATCCAATTAACGTTACTCATCCCTTAGTCTTGTTGAAATGGACACTACGAATTAGTTGATTGTTAACTAAAGTGTACTGCACGCACATAAGTGCACAACTGATGTCTCTGCATTAGGATGCTCTTCCCTATTTATATTGGATATATCCATCAAGAACAATGTAGACTGGACTCATATTGCAATGTTTGTTCCGACCAGCTGAGTGCTGTTTTGAGTGGTGTGGCAACCATTAAAGAAGTTCTACAGAACAAAATCAACAAAGAGTACCAGGGCACTAGACCACAGAGATTGTAGCTAGACTAGAACTTGCCTTTATATTCCAAAGGGCTAGCTGTTTTAGTCTGCTGCATTAAAAAAAACACCCTCATATAGTAGGTTCCCCATACTCATGAAGGATATGTTTCCAGACTAAACATGGATGGTGAAAAATTAATATAATACTAAATGTTATATTTTGTCCCCCAGGCCAGGCAGGGCAGTGAAGGAGGGTGGGAGCTCCACCACCCAGCTCCTCCTTCGTTTCTGCCTTCGTTCCAGGTGTCCATCTCCTTATTGGCAAAGAGAGGTGTGTGGTTTCACTGAGGTGGGCTTCCAGTGACACTTTTGTCAGAGGGAGGAGCATCCATCTCTTTCCTCATCTGAGAGAGGGATGTGGTTTCATGGACCTGAGCTTCTTGTGCCTCTCTCAGCAGAGGAAGGAATGCATAGGAGTATGGTGTCTAGATCGAGGGAAGTACTGGTACCACTCTACTCTGCTTTGGTTAGACCCCATCTTGAATACTGTGTCCAGTTCTGGGCACCCCAATTCAAGAGGGATATTGACAAGCTGGAGCAAGTCCAGAGGAGGGCGACCAAAATGGTGAGAGGCCTGGAAGCCATGCCCTATGAGGACAGACTTAGAGAGCTGGGTATGTTTAGTCTGCAGAAGAGGAGGTTAAGAGGGGACATGATAGCCATGTTTAAATATTTGAAGGGATGCCACATAGAGGAGGGAGAAGGCTTGTTTTCTGCTGCTCCAGAGACCAGGACAAGGAGCAATGGATTCAAGCTGCAGGAAAGGAGATTCCACCTGAACCTCAGGAAGAACTTCCTGACAGTCAGGGCTGTCCGGCAGTGGAATCTGTTGCCTCGGAGTGTAGTGGAGTCTCCTTCCTTGGAGGTTTTTAAGCAGAGGCTTGATGGCCATCTGTCGGGATTGATTTGAGGGTGTTCCTGCATGGCAGGGGGTTGGACTGGATGGCCTGTGTGGTCTCTTCCAACTCTGAATTTCTATGATTCTATGATTCTATGATTCATCTCCTTCCTTGGCTGAGAGAGGCATGGAGGGAACCATGCACCTCACTCAGGGAAGGAAGAAGGGAGACTCCTTCTTCAGCCAAGAGAGGCACAGGAAGCCCAGTTGAGCTTCACTGTGCTCCTCTCTTAGCCTGGGATGGAGAGACACTCTATCCTTGGCCAAGAGAAGCATGGAGGACTGTGAGCCTCTCTCAGCCAGAGATGGAGAGAGGCTTTTTTCTCAGACAAGTGAGGTGGGGAAGCCTAGCTGTACCTCACTGTGTGGCAGAGGCATATCTAGGCTTGTACAGGTAGGGCATGTGCCCTGAGTGCCAGAGCCAGGGAGCACAAAAAAGCTGTGCATGTAGCACTGGGGGTGGGGTGGGGTGGGGTGGGGATAGGAGTAAGAAGGTAGAAGCACAACTTCCACACTTGCCCTAGGTGCTGTTTACGCAAGATACAACACTGCTGAGTACCTCTCCTGGCCCAGCTGCACAGAACAAGGATTCCAGCTGGTGGCAGCAGCCATGGTCCTGGAGCAGACTGCAGGTAAGTGAAACTGTGGATACTGATATAGCAGATACCAGGGAACTATTATAAATTAATTGGAACAATTAAATGCAGACAGTAGTGACAGTGTCACAACTACCATCAGTGACTGTCAGTGCATTTAATTTCCCTCTGATCTCACTTAACTGCAATCCCATATATGTGTTTACATGTGCTTGTGTGGGTGCATGTATATGTAGATAGGTGTATCTGTACAATACTCCATGGCTCTGATGAAATACGCTGTAGTCCAAAAATGCTAATGGCATAATGCATTTGTTAGTGTTAAGGCACCACATGATTTCTGCCCCAGAAATAGATTAACATGATTGCAAAAGACCAACACCCCTTCAGAATTACATATTTTTAGTTATTTATTTAAACAGTCTTCTTCCAGGGCCTCAACCTGTTTGTTCCCCCTACTCTGTTTCTGTGCTGTTTTGCTGAATCATTTTCATACTAGCTGTTCACAAAGCCTGTTTTTAAGTTGGTTCTCTTCAGAAGCCATCTCGGGTCCCTCTTTGGGAGAAATGTGGCATAAAAGTGAAACAAAGTGCAACTCCTAGAACTTCTTTGTCAGCAATCTTGAGGATGTTCACTCAACCTGCAACCTCCCTATGTGTCACTGAGTTACTCTGTCTGCTTACTCCAGTCTCTCTACGCAGCTTGATGTACATTTATACATACATATCTGTCTCTTGCTGGATGCAGCATGAAAATTTGTAACAAAATGTACTCTATCTGGGATTATTTAAAACAACTTTCAGACTCTAAAAAGAGATTGGAAATATTCACAAATCATTACTACTTTAATTCAGACAAAGTAACTTTTAGAAAGCAAAACAGAGCTAGTGAGCTCCCTTGGGGAGTTTAAAATTCAGTAAATAGGAACAAGTTCTAGAAAGTATCTTAAATGAAACAAGGGAAGAAGTAAGAAGCAAATAAGAGCATGATGATTTGACTTTGGCATTTAGCTGGCATTTAGTATGGAGGCGTTCAGTTAATTTAATTTTTTTCTCCTCTTTGAAATGCTTATTCATCTTCAAGCGCCTCTGGGAGAACTTCTTAATAACATATTTATTTTGCTGAGGATGATCTAGTTCAGTTTAATTTCCCGGACAGTTATTCTGCAGACCATCGGTCATGATTTGGGAGCTATTCCTCTCTCTCTCTACAGCTGCCATTTATTGGATGGTGCAATTCAGTCCCTCACTGCCAGAAAATGTAAAATTCTGGGGCAGTTTTCAATTATGATACAGGAAGGAAAGCTAAATGCTTTGGATTCTGTCCATACAGAACTACATTCCTTTATTAACCTCACATTTGTCCTCTGTACTAATGGAAAGGAGTAGAATCCCATGACATTAGCTTGCTGGCCTGCAGGTATTTAATGAGAAGTAACATTACTAAAATAAGTGGAGATACCAAGGAGAAGATGCTTCAGGATTATAGTTAATCAAAGAAGTTTTCTAGTTTCAGGAGATGCAATATAGACATGGATTTGACCCTTATGAAATAAGGTGGACATAAATGGAAACACATCCTCAAAAAGGAGACACACCTTTCCATAAAGTTTAATTAGAAATATGGCCTGGCATCTTGTTGAGCAGTTACAAATGCATAAGCTAGACTTACTTATTTGTAACTGTTTGGCACACCAACAGTGGTCTGTTCTGCTGGTGATTGGAGCACAGCAGAAGGATGTTTCCAGCCTCCTCCCATCAGCGATCTATGCTGTGACAATCAGAAGCAGGACCACTGTTACAACTCCTAATTACATCACAGATCTCTGGTAAGAGGGAGCTGGAAATGTCATTCCTCTGTACCTTGTTCACCAGCAGAACAGACCTCTGTTGCTCTATGCAGCTGCTGGCTGTTTAACCAGGTTTGGGGAGTTGGGACAAGAGACAATAGTTACACATGCATAGCTGTATCTGTGATGTAGGATCTTGGCCATGTTCTTACCATAGTGAAGATGGTGTTAGGGGTTAAACGTGTCTGCTCAGTCTAAAAATGAGCAGTGGATGAGCAGCTTCAAGGCACCTGGTGGCTCCCCCTTCTTATGACTCATATTTAAATCAGACCTGGACTGTACTGGCCTTCGAACAGAGGCGATGTCTTCAAATAGAACCCTGTCTCCTATGCCAGTTTCTTGGGAGCATTTTATGGGTGTTATCCATGGTGCTGAACCTGGTTTGGGAATAAAATTCAACACCTTGAATAGAAATCCAGTATGGCTGTACAACCTCAATGGAAAGGGTCCACTGGGTGTTTCTGCTAGCCATTGCCACCTCTCCCTGTTTTTGAGCACCAGACATAGTTAAATTGTGGACACCCACAGCTTCTTCATTCATTGCTGTGCAAATGCCACTAGCATTTCTCTGCAAAAGAAGCAGAGGGACCCACTCCTATTGTCTACCAGTGAGCAATCATGACTAGAAACAGACGTCCTTGGTTGCTACATTCCTCTCCTCCCCTTTTCTTTTCTTTGGGCCAGCCCCAGACATTTTGAAGCAAAACAATAGATAGAGCCCCCTGCTCACCCAAACCAACGTACTGTTAACAGGCTGTAACCCCCACATTTTGATATGGTCTAATTGGTAAAAAATATTAATTGGCAGATGTGTTGGCATAAAATATAAATTATATACACTGACTGGAAACCATGTGGAAGAAGGGACCCTTGCTGAAAAACTGCCCAAAAGGTAACACCAGTGTGGTCAGGTCAAAAGTTCACTGAAATTAGCCAAGAAAGTGACTTAATGATTCTGATCTAATCCTATTAACTGCCAATCTCAGAAAACAATAAGGTACCCAGGTGCAGAGGCAAGGACCCTGGCGATGTGCATATCCTACCGCAGCTTGGCCCAGAAACCCCTACTCAACCAAAACATTGAAACCAATCAGACCATGGCAGTCCCTATTGTCTGTGCTGCAACTCCCATTGTCCACTAGGCTGGGAGAGCAATCAACTCACATCACTTCAGGGAGGAAAACAAAGTATGTAAACACTTGGTTTTGAGAAGTCATATGTAGTCAGATGAAATGCTGGACCCCATTATGTCACCCTGAATCCTGATCTGCTCTGCCCTTAGACACCAGTCTAAGTCACACCACTATGTCTCTACACTTATCTCCAGGATCTGGTAAATATTACCTGTAACCCTTGCAGTCTTTATCCATAATTTTTCCCCTCCTTTTCTCCTTCAGTTAGCTCTTGTGTAAATGTTTAACTGTGTGCATTTTGTGTGCATGCATGAGTGAATTCCTCCCAATAAAACCACATTTTAACTTACTTTTGAATCTCTGGTTGGTTCTTTTTCTGCGTGAGCCCATAAACATTGGTAGAAAGATCTCGTTAAGTTACTCCCCTCTCACAAGCCTCCTCTTTGAGCTAATTCATTCCTCACTTTTGCAAGAGATATCTGGCATTGCAGAGTGGCCCTTGGGGCACCCACATTGTGGGATAACAGCACATAGTACTCCAAATTGGCATGTGAGGCAGAAAATGCCAGACACCACTCTCCATCCCCATCAGTAAAAGTACAGCAATAACAAGGTACTCACTACTTTTTCATGAGTCTTCAGATATGTTGGGTATGGCAGTTGCCTCATTATGCCTAGTGATTAGGCCAGCCTGGTTTTCTCTCTCTATAGGCTATTTCTAGAAACATTCCTCCCTGGATGCCTCCTCAAGAAGATTAGTAGCAGAAAAGGGGAAGATTAGTAGCAGTAGCAGAGAAAAGTAGCAGATAGTGTCTTTGTCCCTCTACGTGTGTGGGAGAAGACAGGCTAAGGAGAGTGTTCTCCCTCTGGATAGCATGGGGCTCTAATAGGCAGAAAACAGCCCTGACTGGGAAATGTGCAGGTGTGGAATCTGATAATATGAAAACCACTCATTCTGTATAGAATGAAGTTCATTTCTGGTAATTACTGCTTTGCATGTTTAAATTCTGGCATTGATTTTAGCATATGTCACATTCTGAATGGTTCTGTTCTGTTGACAGTCTTCTTTCTTTCTTTCTTTAGTTTCTGTTTATTTAAAATATTTAAAAAATCTTATCTCCCTAGAGTATTTTGTGTGGCTTTAAAACCACTTTTAATGGAGAAGGAGCTTTTCTATCACTTCTACCTGATTCTTTTATCTGAAATGCTACTGGATTAACTGTAGATGCCAAAACTTCTGTCCTAACTTGCTGTAGTCTTTTAACTCTTTCAGAAATGCACTGCAGATTTCCCTTTATGTTGTGGGTGTGAGAGAAAAATGGATGCCTAGAAGAAAGATGAAGTTCTATCCATGATTCATTACTTTATTTTCAGTATATATAGCATCCAACTGGAACTAGACCACTATGGATGTTTTATACAGGACCAATGTCAAGGGTTTGTGGAACCTATCAGGTGAGGAATCTTTCTTGTTGTCATTTCCCATTCACTGCCCCTCTCCATGCAAATGAACAAACATGCAAACAAACAGTGATAGGAGTGAAGCTCATCTTGTCTCTTCTCCTCCAAGCATTGGTGATGGCTTAGCCAAAGGGAGAAGAAAAACAATGGGCAATGATGACAAACGGAGAGGAAGTGAGGAATCTTGACCACAGGTATCACAAAAAGTGGAGTCAACAAAGGTTTTACTGATTCATTGCTATATATCTATATAATCACTAAGATTGTTGGAGGAAGCCTTCTCGGTCATACCACAGTCTGCAAATTGCCAGGTAGCAGCAACTCACTCATTGGCCTGTATCCTGTTAGTGATAGGATGTATTTTTGATGAAGTTTTGGGGGTATGGCTATCTGAAGTGCCAGTGCAGCCTGGAAGCAGGTTGCTAGGCAATCAAAATAGCACCTTGTGATAATGGGGCTTCCCATTATCTAGACTTAGCTAAAGGGGGACACTTCCCTCTTCAGGTAAACCAAGGGTTAATGAGGTGTTGGGATTAGATTACATTTTACTGTGGGTCAGCATCATAGGTCACAGGGTGAGAACTGACCAATCAAAAAGGTAAGAGCTGAGCATCTTCAAGATGCTTCAAGATGCTTCCAAGGAGAAGTTATAAAACTCCTGAGAGGCCATGTGGCCGAGAGATAACAAAGGGATAACAAAGAGACAACAACCAAGGAACCTCCTGGAGTGGGGTTCTGTGCCAGTAGCAGGCTGTAGGCCTCGCCTCGCCTCCTGGCTTCTTTCCTCTTAGCACATCTAAGCCTGTGAACATCTGTGAGTACTAGAACTAGTTATCTAGTCGCGTCAGAGACTTTTCATTATTTTGGAGGCTGGCTGATCTAAAGAATGTATCTGTGCTTTTATATCTGTTTTTGTAACTACTTGTAACTAAGTGTGCCTGGGAGGGGGGAGCCTCTCATGTGTATTATTGCCTTGTCTATTTGCATGCCTTGAATAAATACTTTCTGTAAGACCTCTGTTTCTCTCCTTCCCCACGCCAATGCTAGATAGAACTTCCTCATCCAGAAGAGGGAGGGAAGGGAAGATCCTTAAGCTTAGGGATTGGCAATTATTGAGCAGCGTCCCACTGTGCTGTTCAGTTATTCAGAATTCAGTGGGTGGTGGCAGCAAAAATTAATAATAACAGCTAAAATTAATAACAACACGCTGGAATTTCCATTCCAGTATGACACACCTTAGGAAAGAAACCCAGCCCAGTAGCATGAGGGAGGGGTTTGGGGCTAGGAGAAAAAGTTATATAAAACCAAGTACCTGGGGATATGGGGGTGAGGATCTAGCAAGGAGCTATGGAGTAGAGTTCCTCAAGCATCTAGAGAGCGTGGCTGTGTTGGGAGGTTTAATTCTCAGTGGAAACCTAGTGAGAGACAGAAGAGTAATTGAACGTTTGTAGAATCTGGTTAGAGAGTTTGACCTAAGCTGGGAATTAAAGTTTTGGTGGGAGTTTAGCTGAAGGGCTGTTATATGATACTTGTGCTTTATATGAGAATCTAAAGATATTGGTGAAACTGTCTAACAAGTGCACTGAAGAAATGTATCAACCTTGACTGCATACGAGCTCCAATACTTTATTTTATTGTTGTCTTAATAAATATTACAGTTTATTTGACTCAGCCGAGTTCTATACAGTATATAAAGTAACACAGAAAATGCACTACTATAAAATCATTAAGGGGTTCTAAATACACAAACATGGTGCTATAAGGGGGAAAGCAGAGCTGTGTGGGTAAAGACAGGGCACCTTATCAGATTGGGAACTGCCACACCAATCTGTGAGAAGGGCTTGTCACAATTCTTTTCCTATACTATGGAGTATGTAGGGACTGTGAATACAAATCAGTTACAAATGCATAAGTAGTGAATTCCAAACCTTTACTAAGGCTACCCCTGATTGGTCAGCTCAGTTTAGCAAAAGCTGCACATTGAGGGTTAAAAAGAATATTTAAATTAGTGACCCTTTGAATTTTCTTATCCTGGCATTTTGTGTTTTAATGTCTTTTTTCTTTTCTTTTTTGATCTTCGGCTTAGAGCTTATTTTCCCTTCCAGATATGATAAGCAGTCCATAAATCGATGAGATAATAAATAAATAATTTTGGCCTGCTTTCTATTGTACCACCAGTTTTGTTCTTCCCATTACTGGAAGAAGCACAGCCATTGTTTCTTCTGTCTGCATCCTGTTTCATCTTACAAGTGTCTAGAATCCTCATGCTTTTATTTTATTTTTTTACTAGTCATTTCTCCCCAGCATTTTTATATCCTAGTTCAGAAACCAGTCATGAAGAAGTGTTTGCCTTTTAAAGACTGCCCAAGGACACTGTGTGCAACACTAGAATTGATGAGAGCCTTGATTGATCTGCCTGTTCTTAGATGCACCTGCTCCACCTGTGATTTATGGGACCTACGTGGACTACATAGTAGCCACCAACCTGCTAACGTTGAGCACGCTGATTGCAGTGATGGATGATAAGCAATGAAGAGAAAAACAGAAGAGTGAATTCAAGAGCTGGAAGGCATTTAATCGATCATCTAGTGCTGCTTCTGGTCCCAAGATAGGATTCCCTTTATATAAAGTACTTCTAGTGGATACCTGTCTTACTATTAAATACATACAAACTTCCAAAAAGACAGGAACTCTACAATAAGCCAAGGCAATGGCCTAGTGTTATCCCAGATCTAGTCCTGATCTTTTGTTTGCTTCTCCAGCGGAAAAGAAAAAATGTGGAGAACTGGGTAGAGATCACATTTTGTCTGTAAGATAATCTCGCACAGTGATGGAGATCCTACATAGAGCAAATGAGCATAAATTGATGCTCATGGAGTTAGCTAACAATTCTACCACACAACCTCATTAGCAAATTGTGACATTGCACAATTTAATGAGGAACCAAATGTGCATGTGTCTCTCCATTCATAATACGTAATGTACAATTCATACGAAACTTTTTTTTTAAAAAAAATAATCTAACATTTAACTGGTTATACTGTTTAACTTGTTTTTAAAACAACAACCAAATGCTATAAAAGCACATGAAGAATAAATAATTATGCAAACAGGATTACACAAAAACCAAGGCCACAAAGACACTAAATGCACAAGAAAATGTATACAGAGATGTAAACATAGAAAATAGCCATTCAAAATCATTTTATTATTCACACTGCTTTCAATGTGTCAGATTTATTTTATTGTACACTGTCTTGAGATCTTTGCATATAGGGTAGACTAGGAATATTTTAATTAATAAAATAAAAAATAAAAATAAGCAAAAAAAAAACCCTATGCACAAAGCACATCCATGTGCAACTATGCACAATGTGAATTATTGTTCATTATGGAGTGTATCCAGAGCTGGAGTGTGTCCAGAGGAGGGCGACCAAAATAGTGAAGGGTCTGGAAGCCATGCCCTATGAGGAACGGCTTAGGGAAATGAGTATGTTTAGTCTGCAGAAGGGAAGGTTAAGAGGGGACATGATAGCCATGTTTCGATATTTGAAGGGATGTCATGTCGAGGAGAGAGCAACCTTCTTTTCTGCTGTTCCAGAGACTAGGACAAGGAGCAATGGATTCAAGCTGCAGGAAAGGAGATTCCACCTGAACCTCAGGAAGAACTTACTGATGGTCACAGCTGTCTAGCAGTGGAATGTGCTGCCTCGAAGTGTGGTAAAGTTTCCTTCTTTGGAGGTTTTTAAGCAGAGGCTGGATGACCATCTGTTGGGAGTGCTTTGATGTGTGTTCCTGCATGGCAGGGGTTGGACTGGATTGCCCCTGTGGTCTCTTCCAACTCTATGATTCTATGTAATGAGAAGCTATGGTTAATGACACTATATGCACAACTCTTGATTTCCCTAATGTGAACTGAATATGGTTCTTTTTCACTGGATAAAAATGTTCAACTGCTCTTTTAGGAGAACTTACACATGAATAAGACATCAAGTGAATTTTGGCTTAGAACTTTGGGACCACCCAACAACATTAATCAAATGTTGACTGAAAGTGCTTGAAAGCACTTCTTCATACAATGTATGGAATTTGTGAGAATGGCTCTTAGCTCAAATGGTGTTAAAAGAAGATTAGACCAGGGATTGGACACTTTGGCCTCCACATTTTGTTGAACATCAATCCTCATGTGACCTAGCCAGCATAGCTAATAGTGAAAGATTATGGGAGTATGAGTTCAAAAAACAGCTAAAGTTATCGACTTCTGCTCAATAAATATTTACGAAGGGTTAGCCTACCACTGATAGGCTACACTGAGGACAAGTCTGGTGTAGTGGTTTGAATGTTTGACTGGGAATCTGGGAGACCAGGATTTGAATTTTTACTTAGCCTGGAAACTCACTGGATGACCTTGGGCACGTGAAACTCTCTCAGCCTGAGATGTAGGGAAGGATGAATCTCCTTTAAATAAATCTTGCCAAGAAAACGTGAGCTAGGATTGTGTAGTGGTTCAAGTGTTGGGAATAAGACTTCTGGAGACTGGGATCTGAATCTCCATTCAGTCATGGAAACTCACTGATTCCCATTGATTGCAATGGCCACTGCCTGGTGAATAGAGATTGGTAGACTTTTACAGTCCCCATGTAGTCTCTAAAGAGAGCCAGTTTGGTATAGTGGTTTGAGCATTGAACTATGACCCTGGACACCAAAGTTCAATTCCCTCTTTGGCCATGGAAAGTCATTGGGTGACCTTGGGCACATCACATACTCTCAGCCACAGAAAACCCTGTGATAGGGTCGCCATCAGTCAGAAACAACTTGAAGGCACACACCAACATGTATCCCTTGAACTAACCACATTCCAGATGACAAAACTTGTGGTTAAACCTTCCTTATATACTGCCACAAGGCAGTACACTGTAAGGGAATCAGAGTTGCTTAGGGTAAAGAGTCTGGAAAGCTACTTTTAAAAGTGTGTAGTTCAGTGTGAAGTCAAATGAGGTAATATATTAATGTTTCTACTACAAAAAATAACAACAGCAAACGGTGGACAGAGCATAATGCTGTTTATGCATTCCCATTTCCTTTCCATACAAAGGCAGCTTTCAAGCACCAGAACACACCATGCCATAGCCATGTAGGGTGGGAAGTGCCCACGCAGCAAGGGCTACCATTGTGCAGCTACAAGAACAGAGCTAGGGTCACCCTCCTGACTCTCCAGCACTTTGCTAGAAATCAGGAAGGGCTTTCTAGATGCCTTCAACTCCCAACAGTAAATGGCTTTGGCAGGTGCTGTTGTGGTTGGAAGATTCATTCCCTTGATGGGGGCAATATCAAGAAAGAAGGTATTAAATACTGCCTCCTAAAAAAACAAAGAGACACACACACTTCCATAACCCCAACTTACAGGAGGATATGTCCTCAGCAGGATTATGGTAATTATATTTCTTATTGTGACACTTGTTACTTTTCTGTTGCTTGTTATTTTTTCATTCTTTTTTAAAGAAAAAAAAAAGACCTGCCTTTAAAAAAAATACACAAAGAGTCTAAAATTCAGGGGAAGGGATTCCTTAAAATGTCCCAAGAAATTATTTTTGCCTTCCCTCATAATGAGTATATGTTACTCATTATATGGAAAACGGTGATGATGACTCCAGCAGTTACATTCTTCGCAAAAAAAAAATTCCATTGTTCCTTTGTATCTCGCAAAGGCAACGCACTACAGATGACATTACTTGTAATAGATGACTTTTAAGTTCTTTTGGGAGAACACTAGCTAGGCCAAGTGGCACACAGACATCTGACAGTTTTTCCCTGCCTCCTCAACTGCTCCAGGAGCTGATCCCTGCCTCACCTTGCTTAAAAGCAGAGTCAGCCCTGTTCAGTGGTATCAATGGAAAGAACATCAAGAGAGTTTTATAAGTTTCAGTACTTCAGTGTGGCAAAGGGAAGCTACATATAGCAAGGGGAATCTACACACAGAACTGCATATGGCAAAGGGAAGCACAAGGTCACAAGAAGACATTACCACCCTCTTAATTTTTTAGTGTAGGGATATACTTTGTCTTACTGTAGAGCAAGGATGGGAAATGTACAACCCTCAGAACCATACTGAAGTTCTCAGGATACTATAACATGGCCTACATTTTAATTTTTTTCTCCTCCAAACACTACCTTTTGGGGAGCAATTTTGGGGAGCATGGGGAGCAATTGCATGGGGAGCAATTTTGCCACTTTCCTGGGTGGTCCTCTGAGATCCCTTTTGGCTAGTGCAGGCCCCCAATATTTGACAATTACTGGCTCCTGCTGAAAATGTATTGCAGTTCATACTAATACTAACACTTCATCTCTTCATTTGATTAAAATCAATTTTTCCTCCTTCATTCATTATAAAACAGCTGTCACTTTGTCCATATACTTACTCATCTGCACAATTGATAACTGCACACAGGCTGTGGTTAGTATGCCTCTGGTATCAGCAGTAAAGGAGAAAAGAAGGAATTTAACACACACTGATAGATGCTTTGATCAGTTAAGATACATGCACAAAATACACAGAGGCACAGTCATGGGAACTATAGTCAGATGTATGCTATTAAGCTGTTTCCGAGCCATTGTTTTTCATTTTTTATCTCTATCCAAGATACGTGTGTGTGTGTGTGTGTGTATCTTGGATGGAGATCATAAATGAAAAATATGCTCACTCACCTACATTCAGGGTGCATACACTGTGCCACACTTAATAATTGAAAACACTGATAATAAGGAATGGGAGTTCACAGCCTGCATATGCCTGTGATCAAAAGAATGGTATCAATAAATGTAATCAGTTTAGGAAGAATGCTGCAGGCTGGGACAGTGATCAATTTACACCATACGTTGTATTCGTGAATAATCAAGGCACAAAGATCCCTTGCTACAGTCAAGGCACAAGGATCCCATGATACCCCTAAAATTGCCATTAAATATGGTTTTGAAATGGAAAACAAAATATGTGACATAGAAAATTGTGTTCATTACCCTAACACAGGATATGTTACTCTAACACAGGGATCCTCATTATATGACATGAATATCATCTGGTAGAATACAGAACTGACAGAGTTTGGAAACTTAAATTATTAATTTCAGCCAAGATTCTGCATCAGAGGTGTAGTTACAATACGGTGGCTGTGCTTCATCTCCTGATCCAGTCCCTGAAACCCACCATAAAAGCCAGTCTGCACACAAGTGCCACAGTACTCATTGACTCAGAATGGTTGACTGGATTTTAAAGTGAGTTTCAGGGGCTTTTACAATCCTGAGAATGGTACCTCAATCATAAATGTGAATAAGATACACTAAGACGGTCATAAATCTAACATGGAACATTGTAATTGTCTAACAGGATGTTCATGGGTGGGGGTGAAAATGGCAGCTAGCTGCTTTCTGAGCAACAAGAGAGCAGACTCCCATTAATCACAGTGGCTGCTGCCCAGAAAGTGGAGATGGAGAGGGGTTCATGCCAGAATCCAATGTGCAGCAGTATGACAATGGCCCTTTCCGCACCAGGCAATTAGAATGGTGTAGTGCGTCCCCGCAGGGAGGTTGTCTGCACCTTGGAGCGGACTAGGAGTCGACTACTTACTGGAGATTTGCACCTCAGTCTGCTCCAAGACGACCCCAAGTGGTCCTCCAGCGTGTTTTTGAAAGACCGGAAAAACAGGTCTTTATTTTCCTGGAATGCACCATTGCATTCCTGTTCCCTTGTGCAGATTCGCAGGCTCGCACCAATGCAAGCCTGCGATCTGCAGAGGACGGGCTTTAGGCGTGGCAAGCTTCAACAGTTGGTCGGGACCCATGACCAACTGGAAGCCGACATTTTGGAAGCTGGAAGCCGACATTTTGGAAGCCGGAGCAGTGCAGATCTACAGACCTCGCACTGCACCGATTCGCCCTGGACCAAAGAGGAGCCCTGCAGAAGGGCTTCAGGGACAGTCTGCATTGCTTTGGACCCCAGAAGAAGTGGTAGGTAATGGCACGGAGTGATTCCCTCACCTCATGCAGAAAGGGCCAATGGTGCTTATGTATACAAAAAGACCATCCAGGATCCTGGCCAATGTCTTTAAACTTTGAGCTTTCATTTAGCTCTCATAGGCAATAATCATTTGATTGATCTATCCCATATGCATTTATCTAATTCTCTAAAAAGCCTTCAGTTAATTAACTATATAGTAAGACATTCCAAAATTGAATTACGACCTGTGTATCTGGAACCCTGGAATCATAGAACTGTATAGTTGCATAGTTCTAGTAGATCATATTGTCCAACTTGCTGCCAGTGCTAAAATGATCAGATTCACATCCCACATGTTGGTAGTATGAGAGATGGCTGCCACTCCATAAAAATTTGTTTATTAATCACACCAATTCTAGTCAGTTGGTCAACTTCATTTGAAGATCTACATATAAACAAAATAACATTTCTGGGAAAAAAAACTTTTTGTTTCTCTTCAGATTATGATTTCACATTATTTTGAACGAAATTTAACATTATTTAAAGTTGTATCCACTGATGCCATGGCGAAGTAATGGTGGAACAGGCATTCTTGGAGGGCCTTGCTTACTCACAGGGTCTTGCTATGCCTCCCAGATGTGAGTCTACCTTCCCAGATAACACAACATTTTGCACCAGTCCTGTAAACTCATCAGCCGTGGTGCCAATACCGGTAGTGTGAAAGCTACCAGAGGCCTGACATTCATCCCACCCTGCAAGGTTCATAGAGGCCAGACTGGACATAAAGGGTAACTGTGTGTAAGTAAGGCACACCACCCTGTTCAATTATAAGACAGGAGTAGGGATTTAAACATTAAATCCACTCAATATGAAATCTGTATTTAAATGTACTATCAAGACCGTAAAGTCTCACAACCAGTATTTAGATAGATAGACGGACAGATAGATAGACAGATGATAGACAGGCAGACATATGGAGAGATAGAGAGATAGAAAGAAATACAGGTTGTATCAGAAGAGCCATCGAGTTATTCCACACTAGGCTGTTATAGCGCTATGATTCCACTTCCAACATCCTATGGAATCCTGGGGTTTACAGTTTCGGGAGGGGCCACCTGGCCCCTCCTGAAACTGCAAACCCCAGGATTCCATAGGATGTTGGAAGTGGAATAATAGTGCTGTAATAGCCTAGTGTGGAAATGGCCTAAAGGCTCCTTTGCCATGCTATTTAGATCGCTAGGCTGCTCTGTTGCCATATTGCTCTACTGTTTGGGTATCGGGAAGGGTGTGCAGGTCAGAGCCTAGCAGCCAAGCTCATTTAGAAGTTGTCTTGTGTTGGAAAGAATGTGAATATGAAACCTATGGGAAAGGGAAAGGGGAGTTCTTAAAACCAAAGCCTGTGCTGTATCTTCAGTTCTGGCAAAAGTAGTGTCTCTGTGCTGCATCTAATCTCTAATAAAACCTGTCTGAATTCATCCATGAAGCCTGGTCATTGAGTTATTTTAAGACAGAATAGTACTGGTTGTGAGACTTTACTATCTTCTATTCCTTACCAAAAAACAGAGGACACATGAGAAAAGTAAAACCTGTCTCCTCCCACCTCGGCATCTTGTTCACTCTGAGACTCTAGCAGTTTCTTATTCCTTCATCTGCAGAGAATCCGACATATTTGAAGATGGTGTAACTTATGTTTCTTTTTGTGTGTACAGTAAGAATAAGAGACTGTGGTCTGACAGAGCGTGAGGCTGACAATGTCCACTTAAATCTGCTATCCTCAAATTGAGTCCAACTAAATTCAGTGGGGTTTATTTCCAAGAAACTGAACATAACCTGTTAAATGAGAACAAAGACCAGCTTAGTTCTGAGTGTCTGAACTCATAAGCTAACAGCATCTGGTTTACACTTTAAATCCAGAGGTTTCTCTCTGGCAATTTGAAGTAGGATTCCAATTTTGCTGCTGTCAAAGAACTGAGTTGTTTGCCTCCAGCAATGCTCACCTTGTATATTTGCAAATAACTCAGTGGTTACAAAAAATGCTGTTAAGTGTTCAGCCGGCACAGGAAGCTGAACCCAAGTTTTAAGTTTTGTTCCTGGAATATCTTACTAAACCACTTAGGGAAGTGAGGTATGCGTACAAATATATTTTGCTGGGAAGTGACACAGACAATAGAAGAGAAAACATCTCTGTCTGGAATCAAGCTTTTGTTATTACAACTGATACTAAACAGCTGGACTACTGCTATTGAAATCCTGAAGGGTTTGGAGTTGTTTTTCCTTACATTGGTTTGCTTGTGGATATAGTCATTTTTTAAATAACCAAAGGAGGAGCACACATGCTTACCTTTCTCCCCTTGCTCCATTTTGAGATGACAAATCACAAATACTAAGCATCTCTGTATTTTGGCCTTTTTTTTATTCTTTGGGCAGTGCTTGGGAAACCCACACTCTTTTCTTCTTAAGGGTGCACAGACTTATTCTTTAATGATCTCCTCTAGAACCTTTCCTGGTATTGATTTCAAGCTGACTGGTTGGTACTTGCTCAAGTCCTCTTTTTCTTGTTTTAAAAATGAGGACAACACTTGCCCTCTCCTAGTCTGTGAGACCTCTTCTATTTTCCAAGATTTCTCAAAAAGTATTGATAGTGGATCTGAGATTACAAGTTCCATCAGTACTCTTGGATGCAGTTCATCTGGCCCCAGAGACTTGAGTTGATTTAGGATAACTAGATTTTTCTTTACTACCTCTTTGTCTACTCTGGGCTACTGTCCCTTTCTGGAGTTGTATCTTCTATTTTCATCACTTACTGTTTTCCTTTTGGGAGAAGACTAAGTCAAACAAGGTATTGAACAGTTTGGCTTTTGCCAACTTCTCCGTGCAGTGGCCCTATCGTTTCTTTGTTCTTCCTTTTGCTCCAAACATAGCCTCAAATCTCTTTGTATACTTTTTCACCTCTCAAACAAGCCTGAGCTCATTATGAGCTTTAGCTTTTCTGACTTTCTCCCTTTAACTACTGACTATTTGTTTGTACACCTCTTTGGTGTTTTCTCTCTTCTGTCTTTCTCTCTTCTGTATGTGTCCGTTCATCTGAAAGTTCTCTGTACATCCACCCTGGTTTCTTTAGATTCCTCTCACTTTTCTTTATCATTGGAATTGTCTGCAACTGTGTCTTCAATATCTCACCTTAGGAAACTCCTATGCATCACTGTGATAGATCCTTTGCCCAGGCTGGTCCTGAAGTTCCAATTGTGTGCTATATCCAACCCTGCCCTTGTTGCCTCACTTAACCCCTTTCTGGTTTGGGTTCCTAAGTCTTAGGATGACCCCCTGTATGTGGACCTGTGGTTGTGTTGTTATGCAGGTTCTGTGTTAGTATGCATGGCCTGACTCCAATGCAGGATTGACAGGGATAGCCAGAAGCAGTTTTAAAAATGACAAACAAGAACAAACACAGTAGAACAATATATTAACATCTAATATTCTATTCTTTGAGGCTTCCCAAAAAACATAATTATTTCTCCCTTCTGACTAACTGTTCTGTCTCTGAAATCCACACTTCTCTACAAATCCAAAATACTGCCTCTATCAAAACAAAATCCTGTCTGCCACACCACAGAGAAACACTTCTGCTTTTGTTATATTCTTTTCATCTATATCGCTTCCTTCACAGCCTCCCTGAGCCATGATTGTCTGCCTATTAGCCAGGTCTGCCCAGTGCCTCCTTCACAATCATGAATTCCCTTCCCTTTGAGTATATCTGACCAAGCAATCTCATCTTGTATTTCCCTAAACTTATAGAAATCATCTTTCTTCAAATCCAGAATGTGTGTCTGACTGTGTTTGGCTTCCCATTTCTTCTGTATAACAAATCCCAAGATAACATGGCCTTTCCCACCCAAGAATCTCTGTTGGTTAGGATCAAATCCAAAATAGCTGTTTCCCTTGTTGTCTCCTCCACTTTTTGTACAATGAAATTGTCTGCAAAGCTAGTGAGGAATTTATTGGACCTTATATTCTCTACAGAATTTGAGTTCCAATAAATATCAAGGTGATTAAAGTCTCCCATTACTCCTAATGTCTCTCCCCCCTTATTTTGAGTCATTTGTTTTTGGTAGGAATTATCTAAATCTTCTGTCTGGCTTAGGGGCCTACAGTAGACCACTGCAATGATGTCATTGCTGTTTCTTGTCCCTTTAATTTTTACTCAAATTCTCTGGTACTGTTTTCTATGCTCTAAGTCATGGATCTCCTCATAGGAGTACACACTGGCCATTTCCATACTACACTGTTATAGTGCTATTATTCCACTTTCAACATCCTATGGAATCCTGGGGCTTGCAGTTTAGGGAGGGGCCTTTAGAATTCTCAGCCAGAGAGCTCTTTGGCCTCAGTAAACTACAAACCCCAGAAATCCACAGGATGTTGAAAGTGGAATAATAGCACTATAATAGTGTAGTTCAAAAATGGCCATCCTTGATATATAATGTTGCTCTTCCTTTCTTGTTTCATTTGCTTCTTTGGAATAAATTACACTGTTCCACTACTATGGTCCAATCATGAGACTCACCCCTCTAGCTTACAGTGTTGCCTATTAAATCATATTTGTCTTCCTCTGTTTATTTTAGTTATTTCCCATGCTCTGTGCATTAACGTAGAGACAGAACTAAGATCATTCTCTAAAGTCATTCTAAGTCTTTAGACCTAAGATCATCTAAGTTCATTTTCTTCAGCTGATTGCTTGTTTTGTTTTTCCCTACCAACTCCTAGCTTCATGTCTTATTGAGGCTATTATTCTAAGTATTTGATGAAACCTGCCTTCCATAATACTATCTGCCTTCATCATGTAAATCAGTTTAAATCCCTCCTGATCAGGTGTGTGAACCTCCTAGAAAACACGTTCTTACAAACTGCTGCAAGGTGCAACTCATATCTTGCAAGAAATCCTTCTTAATGAAAGCACAGGCCATGGTCTAAGAATCCAAACCTTTCCTGGTGGCACCATCTGCAGAGCCAGATGTTCATTTTTAGTATTCTTCTTCCTCTTCCTGGACAACAGGAAGGAATGATAAAATGAATGAAATAATAACCTGTGTCCCAAGGTCCTTTCCTGCCCAGATCCTCATACTCCCTTGTAATATGTTGGAAGCTATATCTTACAGTATTATTTGTTTCAATGCGGATTAGAAAGAAGAGGGTAATGGACAGTGAACTTGATAAGCTTCATCAGCCGCTCTGTTACGTGATGGTTATTTGTTCCTAAGAGGTAGCACACTTTTTAAAACATTTTATGAGATTTACACACCACTGCTTCTGTTCCTTTCAACAGAGAATCACCTACCACCACTTCTGGGAACTGATAGGAACCCTTCCATCCATAGAAGTCTCCCAGGTCTGTCCAGAGAACCCTCTGAGGTCACCTCCATTGGTGTTTGACCAATAGTTAACTCATTGTCATTATTCCTTAGAGTATAATAAAAGTAATGTATTGCATTGTGTTTGTGCCGCTTGCTATTTTTTTTTCCGTTGCTCCTAAAAACCAACAACATCCCTTAACGTTGACCAAGGACTGCCTTAAAACTTGCAAAATCCCGATCAAAATGCACTTAAGCTAACTTTTGAAAATAACTAAAAATGTCACTTATTACTCCAATAAAGTACTCTGAGTACATTGACTTACTTTCAAAATGTAACTTTGTTAAGCCCTTGTTGCCCTTCAAAAGGTAACTTGTTGCTACTTTTCCTCTTCAGGAATATGCACTTACCTACTCTGTGAAATAGATAATCAGTCTGGTTCTATCATTCTCTCTCTCTCTTTACAAATATAAGATAAATCTAGCCTGTTTTGGAAGGATCCATTTTTAAAAGTTTAGAAGGTCTTGGTGTAATGGAGGGGTAGGGGTCATGTGGCCTTCCAGATGTCCTTGAACTGCCAGTCTCAGCAGCCCTAGCTAGCACAACCAGTGGTGAAGAATGCTGGGATCTATAGTACCACATTTGGATTAGAGTTTCAAGATTCCCACTTCTTGGTCAGTTTCAGAGCAGTTAGACTATAGACATCAGGGTTCAAATCCCCACTTAGCTATGGAGCTCACCGAGTGACTTTAGGCCAGATGCTATCTTTGACCTTATAGAATTGTTCTGAAGATGAAAAGGGAAAGGAACCATATATCTATCTCTGCACTTCTCAAAGAACATGTGAAATATACATATAATAAGAAACATGTAATCAATCACACAGAGAGTATGAAGACCACACCAAATGTCTAAAACCTCTCTTTCTGCTGAAGTAAAACACTTTGTTTTTTGTGGTACACCGCAGATTTTGGCACATCACCAGCCTAGGCATGATCATGAGTGCTAGGTGCATAAACAGACTTGTATATTCATCAGATTTTTTCCTTTAATTGTGGCAATTCTTAGAGTCCCATCACAAAAATATAATATTATAATATGGTGCATATTTTCAATAAAAAATTGGTATCTGGTGGAAGAGAGTCCTCTGGCAGTTTTGGGATTCCATCCAGCACTTTCAGATTTGGCAACTTGGAGAACACTCTAGAAGAAAACAAGAATTAGAAGCAAATTAATATTTCTCTTCCCGCTATCCTATACCATTGATCTGAGCTTCCAGGATAGGACTGAAAGATGTAGGGTTCCCTTCATTTTTCAACCCACTGTTATGACTGACTAATTTTACAAGGGGAGCAAATTCAAGAAGGACCGATGATATCACAGAGCCAATGTGGTTTAGTAGTTTGAGTACTGGAGTATGACTCTACAGACCAGGGTTTGAATTCCCACTCAGTCATAGAAACCCACTGGGTGACCTCAGGCAAGCCAGACTCTCTCAGTCTCAGAGGAAGGCAATGGCAAACTTCTTCTGAACAGAGCTTCCCAAGGAAATCCTAGGTTTGTCTTAGGGTTATCATAAGTTAGAAATGACTTGAAGGCACACAACAACAACAACAATCACATCAGCCTCTGCTGGAGACCACCACCTAGAAGGGTCTATAGTTCTCTCAAGAATGATTTTAAAGATCTGTAATTATTTCTAGAGAGCAGGGATGACAGTAGTGATTTTTTGGAATTAAAATGCATCACAGGAAGTTGACCAAGCTCTGTCTTTAGGCATCTTGGGACAGCTACTGCAAGTCACAGATTTGAGGTATGGCAGTGAATTCTTACTTCTTTAGCTTGCTATTATTTCCTTTCTGTTGCCAAAGAGGAGAAGAGGTGGTGTGGGAAGAGAAGAGCTGCCTCATGTGCCAAAATAACTCATTTGTGGGAGGCATGATTGGCTGCTCCATGCCAGGCAGCAAAAATAATCAGAACCAGCCTTGAGGAACAGTTCTGGCAGAAGACAATAGGATTTGCACTTTAACCTGTTTTACTTCCCCGCACCTGAAAGAAATTTTCTAGGGGTTAGGGAGCTAGTGGTTTGAGTGTTAAACTACAACCCAGGAGACTAGCGTTCAATTCCTTGCTCAGCCATGGAAACCTACTGAGTGATCTTGGGAGAGTCACATAATCCCAGTCCCAGAAAACACCTTAATAGGTTTGCCTTAGGGTCACCATAAGTGGGAAATGACTTGAAGGCACACAACCACAACTCTCTCTGTGTCTTTAAGTCCTACTTTTGTTACAGCAACCACAACATTCAGTTCTAGAAAGAGCATAGGAAAGTGCGGGTACATAGAGATGAATTGTAACTTAGCATAACATGTGAGGGTATACTTAAAAAATAATTTCCATAGTGGAGATGTGAACTTCGATACATAAATTTAGAACATCCATGCTTCATGGTGCAGTAGGGAATTTGGGAACACTCCAACTCTTAAAGCAGTCAGGAGAAAATTTTGGCCTCAATATGGGCTCCAGCTCCCAGAGCCCTCATGCAGCATGGCTAGTAAGAAAGTATTATAAGAGAGGAAGTCCAAAATATCTGGAAAGTCAAAGGTTTCTCTCTCATGTCATAAGCTTTTTATTGGCTGGCAATAAGAGCACTGAACAGACATTCCTCTTGCAGTTGCATCATATCCCTACTGATATATTTTCACTATCTTCCCCTCTGCTTCGCTCCGGCATGTTCCAGACATATTTATGCATGAAATCAGTTTCTTTAGTTGCTTTTCAGTACAATCATCTTCCTAGGGAAGCTTACAGCTTAAAAAATGCAGCCTATGGATTAATAAAATTGTAATAAATATAACATTAGAGTTAGCATAGTGTGATGATTTGAGCATTGGACTATGGCCCTTTTCTCACTTTACCTGGTGCTGCTGGTGTTGTGTGGGGATCACGTGAAAAGCCTCATCCAGGAGGCGCTTGTGTCCCTTCTGCTTCTCCTCCACACCAGCTGTGTGCTGGCAGGAAGGAAGCGTGAGAGTTCCGCCCCTTCCTTCCACAGTGCAGCCAGGTACTTTCCCAGGCTGCACTGGGGGAGGAAGCGTGATGGCTGAGTGTCTGGAGCCTCCACACGCAAGGTAAGTGCATGTGGGGCACTGGAGGGATGCACGATCGTGCATCATTTTCGGCAATGAGCCAAAAATGATATAATGCACGATTGCCCCCTAATAGCCTTGGGAGCATTGCGCGATTGTGAGGATGTCATGTGGAATGGTCCTTGCAATCACACAATGCTCCTGAGGCCATTTCACAACAGGACTGGAGTGCGAAAAGGGCCTATGACCCTGGAGACCAAGGTTCGAATCCCTGCTCAGTCATGGAAAACCAGTGGGTGACCTTGGGTACATAATATACCCTCAGCCCCAGAAAACTCCATGATAGGGTCACTTTAGGGTCGCCATGAGTCAGAAACAACTTGAAGGCACACAACAACAACAGTAAATACACATAAAAAGGGCTTCTGAGTTGGACTGTCTCTTCTTGTAAAATAATGATGCTCCTGGATTTTCTTTGCAGCTGCCAGTTGCGATCTAGATTTCATCAAAGAATTAGGATACCAGGGTTTGCCAGGGAATGGGGCAAAATCAGGGCATTACCCCAGCGTATGAGAATTCTGCCTCCCAGATTAAATTTTCCTTCAGTCTCCACATTTCTAACACTGCAGGAACTTAAAACTTCAGCTGAGTATTTAGAAATACAGTTTAAACATCCAAAGAAAATGGGCAGACAAAGTCACCAAGGAAAATTGAACACAGTGTATATAAAAGTTTTAGATGTGAATGGTTCTCAGAGTCTCACTCTCTGCATTGTTAAAAATTTGGGGACTGAATTAAAATTTCATGGGGGGACAGAATTCTTATTTTGAGGGGCAATGCCTTCATTTTGCCCCCACCATAGCTAATGCCTTGTGTATCCTCACCCACACAAGGAAATGTTCTTATCCATAGGTATCAAAGACAGTTCAGACATCACATCTTCAGGTGTAGCTCTCCCTTTGGTCAGAGTGAGGAACCACCTCAGGTGATGGATGCTGGTGACCAGCAGTGGCAGTTCCCTCACTGTTCCTCTTTAGAACATCTATCCTTTGATGGAGGATAGAACTATGTATGATACTTATTCCATCCTATTCCTCTAAGTTGACCTGTTCAGGCACAGAAGTACAATTCAATTGACAGTCACAACTGCTTCTGCATGTGGAATAGGAGAGAGAATGCAATCATTACTTGGGCCTCAGACAAAAAGCAAGCAAGCAGGCAGGCAAGCCATCACTGAACTGTGCCACATTGTTCATCTCTTGGGGATTATTAAACTGAGAATGTTAATGGATCCCTTTAAATCCTCCTCTTCTGTGAGCTTTCCAGTTTTGTTCAACTGGGAATCTTCGAATTAGAGATAGTTTCCTGGTTCAGATGACACAAGAAATAATGATTAATTACCCACAGCTTATGAAGAGTGAAACAGGTGGGTCATGGCAAATAGTTTGGTCTATATGGTCCCTCTTGGTTGAGACGATGGCACTGAGTATTTCTAATAAGCACTTTGGGTCATCCACCCTGCTGCTTTGCAAATACAAATAATGGTTGGGGTCAGGCATAGGAGAAGTAGTTATAATGACACAGGTATGACCCATCTCCCAATCTGAGCCCCCAAAACCCACCGTAAAAGCCAGGCAGCTGCACCAATTGAAGGAGTTCTGTGGCAGTGACCAGAGGGGTGCTGAAGGATGATCTGTTTGGCCTTCTCCCACCAACAAGCTGAGATGCAAAAAACAACACAAAAGAGCAGGGCCCCTGCATTTGACCGGTACAGCTGCCTGACTTTTGAGGTAGGTTTTCAGGGTTATGTCAAGGTCAGAGACCTGGGCAGCAAGCCAGCCCAGAGAAGGGAGTGTGAGAGCCAGCAAAGTCCAGCCAGGAAGAGACCAGCAAGCACTTTACGCAAGGGAGTTCATTTACCAGAGTGTCAAGCAAAAGCTGTAGTCAGAGTTCCAAAAGCCAAGGGTCAAGAGATCAATTCAAGGTAGCAGGAACCAGGTGCTGGGAGCAAGGAACAGGCAAGAGGAGGGCTTGAAAGAAGTTTGCCACAAGCAAAGGAAAGCTTCCAGGCAGGCAGTCATATAGCCCAAGACACAGGTGTGGCTAGTCACTGCTCCTAGAACTTAATCAAGGAAGCCTCCCTTTGCTCACCTCTCTTGAGTCTCTGCCTTGTTTGTGGGCTGATTGGCACAGGCTCCAAACTGTCCTCAGAATCGGATCCCTGTTGCCCTAAAGGAATAGGCAGAGGAACGTCCAAGCCTGCTTGGTCCATGGCAGTAGGGGGAGCTCTTGAGCTGCAGGACTCATCTCCAGCCAGAGCCACAGGGACCAACAGCTGCTGCTCGTCATCAGCAGCTCTGACAAGGGCTTCAGTTATCATAGGTTACTTGTGATCATACCAATAGTGCCATGATTTACATTTGTAAATGCCAAAATGTCCAAAGTCGTATGTCTAGCTTGTAGCATTGTAAATACTGTACAGAATGCCAACAAATATTTTCCTAGGAATATATTATCATCTAATCATACTGCAACACTCTGTAAGGACTTACAGTTTTCTGTAGTTTTCCTCAAACTCACAAGGGTTCCTCTTGAGTACAAGAGATTCCAGTGGAGTGCACTTCAGGGCCGACAATCCATCCAGGGTCGCAATGTTGTTTTCATCAAGGGCCAGGTAGTGAATCTCAGGTATTTTTGGCAGCTGTTTGAAGGATGTAAAATGATTTTTGCTGAGTTTCAATTCTTTGCATCTGTAAAATGTATAAACAGGTCTGCTATCAAACATTACATATAGAGGGACAACAAAAGAAAGCACAGCTTTGAACAATGAGGGGTTTTAAGTCCTGAATAACATAGAAATGAATCCTGATCAATGCTTGCAACTGTGCAGTGAATATATAGATTGTATATACCACCACAACATACCACTTAAATTATTATAGTTAATTCTTGAAAGATCCTAGTAATTAAAAAAAAGCAAAGATTACCTTGGCAAGCTTATGGCACTTAGATCTGTCAAAGAGTTGTCCATCAGCCAAAGTCTCTCCACCCGAATTAATCGACGGATAATCCTTTTACAGTTTTCTATCTGGTACAGGTCTCCCAAATCTTGATATGAAAGATTTAAATTCTGGTGCAGAGGGGAAAATATGTAAATAGGTCATGTTTTCTTACATTTATCTTAATGGTCAGATGACATTCATTGCACTCAAGATGTCTTCTGTTTAGCAAATTAGGACCAAATTTCATGGGGAAAACTATATATTTCAGCATGGTGGTAGTAGATTTTTGTTAGGAAAATAGCATGGGAAATAGTATAAAAATGCCCTCTCCCTCTAAAAGTTTAAATGGAGCCGTGTTCGTGTATCTCCACTGTTTTGTCGTATTGGACCCTTAAATGTCTTGTGGTGCAAAACTCTCTTTCATTGCTGTGGGCCCTTCAAGCCATTTCTGACTTACGGTGGCCCTAAGGCAAACCTATCGTGGTGTTTTGTTGTTCAGAGGGGTTTTTCTTTTGCCTGTCTCTGATGCTGAGAGAATATCATTTGCCTATGGTCACAGAGTGAGATGCCATGGTTGAGTAGGGATTCAAACCGTGGTCTCCTAGTGTCCTAGTCCAACCACTACACCACCCTAGCTCTTTACTACTAAGCAAAATGGCCAATGTGAAGGCTCACTCTGAGGTAGTGCCAGTTTTCTCCATGGGTTCTCTGTTACACCTGACTGAAAACAAATTAGATGTCAAATTTGACCCATACAAGCTGAACTTTGTTGCTATTACCTTTGGCAGCATGTTCAGACTATTTGCCAGGCCTAATTTGTTGTTGTTCTTTGTAAAATTATCATATATGTTTGTGTATAAGTCGATCTCACATATAAGTTGAGGGGAGCTTTTGGGGGCAAAATTAAGGATTTTGATATGACCCATAGATAAATCAAGGGTCATTCCACAGAGAGGGAAAGTGCCAGCACCGCCTCAGGGGGCCGGTTGCCCCTGGTTAGCACCACCACCTTTTTTCCACCTAGTGGTTTAAAAAGGCCTTTTGCCACTCTAGTCAGAGAAGGGGATGGTTCCTTTTTTAAAAAATAAAAGTTAAAGTATAGTATTAACTCTTATCAAAAAAAAGGAACCAGTGGCAAAAAGTAAGAGCTTAGTCCATCCTAGAAGAACCTAAAAGAGGTGCTCAGCTCTTCTATCCCCTCAGTTCTCCTTTTAGGAGAAGCACAATTTTCCCACCCAGGCATTCAAAAAGGCCAGAAGTGGCACCACAGCAGAGAGAATAGAGTAGGTTGGTGCTTCTTTTAGGTTCTCCCTGGATGGAATAAGCTCTTGTCTTGCATCATGTTTGTCAGAAAAGGTTTCTTTCTTTTTGATAAGAATTAAGGTAAAGTACTTACCTTGATCGGTAAATGACCCAGTTTTTTTATTCAATTTTTGATTAAAATTTTTGGACTTATACATGAGTATGTACAGTAAATACCAAAGTGACTAAAGACAAGATAAACTGATGACTGTGTCTGGGTGATTGGGACCACAGTGATTTGAAGAAATCCAGAGACTACTCTACTTTTCAATGTCACATTGTTTGCTGTCTATCGGTTACCAGTGAGCAGCTGAACACAGTCCTTTTTGCATGGCATTTTCCATGTGAAAGAGGGCCTGGAGTGTCGCGCAATTGTGAGGAGCAATTTGCAGGATGCACTCACAATTGTGTGATGCTCCAGGGGCCAGCAGGCGCTGATCGCGCACCTTTTCATTTTTGGCTAGAAGCCAAAAATGGTGTGTGATTGTGCATTGCTCCCAGGCCCTGCACTCACTTACCTGGCATGCGGAGCCTCCAGAGCTGTGCCGGTCCTGCTTCCTGCCCCAGTGCAGCCTGGGAAAATCCCAGGCTGCACTGCAGAAGGAAGAGGTGGGGCTCTCACACAAGCAGGCAGCTCGTACGGAGCTGAAGGACCCCAGATGCCAGAGCCTCTCACCAGAGGCTGCTCGCATGATCCCCACACCCCAGCACTGGAAAACGGTAAGGTGTGGAAAGAGCCACAATCACAAAAGTGAAGGACAAGATCTGAGAAACTATCTGGAGTGATATAAAATGAATCCAGGTAGAGACTTGGATGTGCTGATGAATTCACCCCTCGCACCAAATTGGATAAGATCTTGACTATTAAGTCCTGAGAAGAAACATTTGCAACATCTTGTAGCAGTTGTTTGCTTTCATATCATTTCTGACCTATGGGGACCTTTTCACAAGATTTTCTTGACAAGATTTGTTCAGAGGGCACTTTCATTTGCCTTCTTCTGAGGCTGAGAGAAAGTGACTTGCCCGATGTCACCCCATGGGTTTCCTTGATTGAGTAGGGATTCATACCCTAGTTGTAGTCCATAGTTGTAGTCCAACATTCTCACCAGTGTACCATGTTGGCTCTAGTTATGAGAAGACTGAGGCCCTTTCTTCAGGAGGCTGTCAGCCTGGCATAGGGACAGGAGAGGAGCGGAACCACAACAATGCTTCCACAAGATGTGGTCGTGGTCCCGTCCTTCTCCTGTTGCCAGCTGATGCAATTGCAGGGTAAATAACTGACAAGTTTTCCCCCATCAATGACCCTCAATCGCATGCCTGTCATATACTTACCTGCCCTATGGAAGGCTTGGAAGCACAATGGAGGCACTTCCTGCTCCGGTGCAGCATGGGAATGTGCCCAGCTACACTGCGGAAGGAAGAGGTATACCCATCACGCTCCCTTTCAGAAGGAGCTGGTCTGGTGTGAGGGGGAGCATTACTGTTGGGCTCCCTTCCTGGCAGAGGTGCTGCCAGGATTGTGATCAGAAGACGATGCAAGAAGGTGAAGTGCAGAAAGGGCCTGGCAATCATTTCCTTAGTAGATCTAATATATAAAAGTCAAAGTTTGTCTGTTTGTCTGTGTCAGGGGAAGACCTCATATGATTGGCTGTGTCAGGCAAAGACATCATATGATTGGCTGCCTGAGAAGATTCTATGAAGTCCTGGGGTTTGCAGTTTAGGGAGGGGCCTTTAGAATTCTTAGCCAGAGAGCTCTTGGGCCTTAGTCAACTGTGCCTGTCTTGAATAGGCCAGTTGCTATGAGGATGAGGCCTAGCAGCAAAGAGGAGGGCAGTGTGTTCCCTCAGGAACCCAACCTCCCAGTGTGAATAACTCTGAATACAGATTAGATTGGGGAATATAGGGAAAAGTTACAGGTATTGGCTAAGACAATTTGGGGAATTAAAGACACAGGATCTCAAATCCTTCTGACAAGTATTACCTATGATAAAATAAAATCCCGAGCAACGTTGGTTATATACACTAGTAATAAATAATTTCTAACAGTTGTAAGTACCTCAAAGGGCTATCTCTACAGAACCATGTTCTTAGAGTGAATACTGACTCACTTTAGACTGGTAGAGATAGACATGATGACTGGAATTTTCTTACTTTATAGTAAATAGACAGGTGAAGGGTGTCCAATTTTGACTGGAGTTGTGTTGTTGATGAAAGTGTTGTTCAACCCTTTCTCCCATTCGCCATTGTTTGGATTAAAACTGCTTTGCTTGAAGCTGTTTTAATTTTCTGGTGTGAGAAAAACCCACCTATTCCTCCCATTGTTGCGGCTAAGAACCAAAACAAAACAGCTGGAAAGCTTCAATATTTAACAATCTGAATACAAAACCAGTTCTTACCACACAGTTTTCCCAGTCTTCCTGTAGCCTCTGTTCCCATTTCTCTTTCTCTGTCACTAGTTTTCTTCCATACAGAGTGTGATGTTCTCCTCTGAGAAAACGCTCTTCCTCAGAAGGACCTGTTCAGACAGACCCATTGGGGAATTACATTGCTGCTTATATAATTTAAGAGCAAAAAAGAGCAATGCCAGATCAGACCAAAGGCCTATCTAGACCAGGATTCTGTTCACACAACAGCCAACCAGTTGTCCAAGGGAAGTTCACAAGCAGAACATGAGTACAACATCTTAAAACAATTTCAGAATGACTTTGTTATCCATAGCAGACAAATGTACTTGCTATTTTCTTCCTGTTATTGACCTCCGGTCAAACAGGTTTTTTAAATATAATATAAAAATGTGCACAACCCCTTCTTCTGCGGTATAACTGAGAACACCACAAACCTTTCATACAACCATCAAGTTTCTCATGGTGCAAGGATAGGAATCATTGTGGACTATAAGTCTAAGAAGCCCTAGCTAGAATAGCCTACCCTCCATCTGCCCTCGTTTGGCAAGGATATTCTCAATTAATCATCTGTTCTATTTTTCCAGCTGCTTTCAAAATGTTCCAGTTTTTCTCTCCTCCTCTTATTTACCCCCTTTGTCTGCAACTTAATTCAGATTAGTCAACTCCCCACATTTGAGGGTTTAACTTTCATGGATTTGATTATTTTCAAGTTTTTCCAACCCTTGCCCCCCCCATCAAGGGCTTCTTTTCCAAGGGAACATTCCCTCTTGGTGGCTCTAATCAGGCCGCATAGCCCTTTAAAAACCTGCCTCCAGTTCTCCTCCTCCTTCACCAGCCATTGCCTGACCCGCTAAGGACAGCTTACAGACTGATTTCTCAGCACTACAAACTCTCTCTCAATGCCCCATACACCCAAGGCAGGAGATGGGTAAGAAAGAGGAAGTATAAGGACGCCATGCTGACCCATCTCCTTTCCCCCTCCTTTCTCCGACCTGGTTTGGACCCTGGGTGCCCATTTCCCCCATGCCTTGGCCCCCAACCCACAGACACATGCATATTTTGATATTTGCAGTTTTCCCACTTTTGCGGGAGTCGAAATATGCAGGACCAACTGTAGTTCAATTGCTGCAAACTGAGTTCAAAGTGCAAAAGTAGTTTGCTTCAATTAACTCAGCAGGAGAGAGGGGACAGGAAAGGGAGGAATCTTGCCCTTTCTTGTAGATTCAGGCAAAAGCAACCCGCTGATGCCTCTCTTAAGCCATTTCCACACTATACGGTTATAGCACTATTATTCCACTTTCAACATCCTGTGGATTTCTGGGATTTGTAGTTTACTGAGGCCAAAGAGCTCTTTGGCTGAGAATTCTAAATTACCTTCCCTAAACTACAAGCCCCAGGATTCCATAGGACGTAGAAGGTAGAATAATAGCATTGTAACAATGTAGTGTGGAAATAGTCTTAGATTTTGCTTGGCTACATGCATCCTGGATTTCATCTGTGGGAGGATGGGATAGTTAGAGGTGAGGAATTTTGGGACTCAAAGTCCAACAACAACTGAAGAGCCACCTTCAGTGCAATGTTATATTTACTCAGAAGAAAGCTCCATAGTGCTTAATAGGACTTATTCCTATGCACTGAATTGTAGCACATGAGAACAACACTGACTATTATATGCTTTTATAATAACATTTTTCTCAATTCCTTAGAATTTCGGAGAGGTGGGGGTGGATTTTCCTGCATAATCTCTCTCACAGTTTATTATTTGCCTTCAACAGTGAATATAATATCTGCTGGAGAATTAAATCTCAGAGAAGTTAAAACTAACAAAACTGATCACTGTTTGCATATTGGAAAAGACCACATTAAATAGGGAAATTTGGGGGACTGCATTGTTAAGATAACGTCTTGGCCATATTGGATTGCTTTCAAGATTGCTCTTGGGGAAGATGAGATAGTTGCCAAGAAAACAAATGGGTATTGTTTCAACTGATTCTCATTCCAAATTACTTCTTATCTCTTTTGCCAGGGTCTGATTGTTTTGTTTTATTCTATCGTCTGACTTTTTTCCTACTTCATGCCTGGGGGACTTCAGCATGCATCAGTTGCAAACCTGAGCACTGTTAAGCTGTTTAACTAGTACTGAAGATGAGGAAATAATTTTTAGTTGATTCAGCAGCTGCCATTTAAAAACTAATCAATTAATGGGCCACATAGCTTTAAACACATTTTTCTCACTATCAAAACCCCAATAAAGCTGTCTGTTCAGGATTCTGAAAAAAAGGGTGACTGTATATGTGTGTGTGTGTGTGAATAGTGGTAGTAGTAGCAGTTGCTGTGTGCCTTCAAGTTGTTTCTGACTTACGGTGACCCTAAGGCAAAGTTTTATCATGGGGTTTTCTTGGTAAGATTTGCTTTTGTCTCCCTCAAAGGCTGAGACAGTGAAACTAACCCAAGGCCACTCGATGGGTTTTCATGGCTGAGCATGGATACAAACTCTGGTCTCCATAGTCCAATGCTCAAACTACCAATGACCCTCCACTACAAAGTTTTTGGTATTTCACCCATTTTTTTTTCGTTCCCAAGGGAAGAGGAGGCTTGCACCCTCCAGTTTTTTGGACTACAACTCTCACAGTCCCTTTCTACTTCCTGTGCTAGGAAGAACTGATGGGGATTGTAGAGCTAAACCTCTGGAGGGTTAAATATTCCACATAAATAATTGCTTGCTGATTGGGCAAAATAAAGAGGTCTACTTAGTGGCCATGCTGGTCTGATTGATTCTGGATGATTAAATTTCCAGTGGCAGGAATCTCCCAAGGTAGTGCAAAGTAGATCTCATTTCCTTCCCCTTCTTCAAGCCCCATCTTCATCCATGCCAAAGCATTATAAAGGTCACTATTTTGCTAGACACACACTATCATGCAAGGAAAGCTTGCTTTTAATACTTCTCTTTTTGTGGTTATGTCTTACAATAATACATCAGAAAACAAATTTTCCAGCTGCTGAGTTATCCGTTTCGTTGGATGAAGAACCATAATGGTTGGTTGATACCTTGCCAATGTAGTGGTTATCAAGCAGTTGGAAATGTCTTTGTTTTTGGTGGAATATGCATCAAAGCTTGGAGAAGCAAAAAGTTTACCACGATATAAGAGCACAGGAGCAGTGTATGCTGGTAGTAGAGAGAGAGAGGGAGGAAAGAAACCAGAGGTGTAGCTGCAGGGTTCTAAAACAATGGACCTGTCAATATTTATATTAATAAACCAGTATTTTGCTAGTGCATCCCAGTATTATTGGCTTTCATGGAGACTACAAACGAGATATATTTCTATACCTTCTCTCACTCGAGGACAGTGGATTTGACTCCCTTGAACATCATGTTCTTCTAATTCATGCCAGGTGAGATACTTGAAAGAATCTGATGGGAGCTTGAAAGGAGAGAAGCAAAATAAATACAATTCTCTCTTCTGCCAGATACCATTTAATTAGTAGAAAAATGCCAGACATTCTTTTTAATATTATTTTCATTTTGTTCCCAAACAATGGGCATTTTCTATTTTTCAGACATTTGGTTTACTGGAAATGGAAACAACTTAGCTCTAAATATTTAGCATGGATACAGTCCAGATGGAAGCACATGCTACAACCACATTTGTTGGTACCTGAGATGAGACATTTTCATTATTTATATTGGCTGCTGTGAATATTTCCTAGTGGGAGATACCTCACATGAAGATGCCAGGAGAGGCAGAGTAGACTTTTGGGCCACAAGCCAAAACAATTCTAACTGTATTTAATATTAATTTCAGTAGGCTCAAACATATACAGACAGATACATAACTTTAAAAGTGAGCCTTTTATGGAAGCACATTCACTGCATTTTCAGCTTTCAGTTGACCTTTTCACACAGACTTTGCTCATGGGAAAGCTTTTATTTTAAAATAAAATACATATAATTGATTACAGTACATTTCATATTGATAGAGATAATAAATGATTTTCCATCAGGTTAAATTTGATTAACTTTTAAATTTAACATTGAAATATTTTAAATATAAGTTAAATCCAAAGATTAGTAAATCCATTACCATTTTTTTTAAAAAAAATAGAAATCTGAAAATGGTAAGAGGAAGTAGCATTCTCTCTGTAGTATTTATAGTCAAATGCATGACCTGTGGAATGATCCCCTACTATGTAGATTCAAAGGGCTTTGCAGAACAGAAAATAAAGATAGTCTAAAGCAGACAGTAAAAGTGAATCCTATGCAGCACAAACTACCCTAGACCCTTTGAGCATCCCCTAACTACAAGATATTTTTGCCTCCAGGATGGAGTTATGTACCACCAGTAGCCTCTTGCGCATGCAATTGTCCATTTAAATTCTACCACCAATATTGGTGAATTCTCCCTCTTCTGCCACAAATGGTCACTTTTGGTTTAGTAGAACCAGATGCTTTTTTAAAAAAACAAAACTAAACTAAAGGATAGATGTGGCTTTTGAAGGTCAAGAAGGGTGATGGGAGTTGTCCAGCTATTTATTTCATATTCCAATAGGTAGATGACTTAAGATATCATAAAGGGGTGTGGAAGGGATCCATATAGGTTAATTACATGGAGAACGCATCTTGCGAGAATAACCTATAGCCATTTTAACCTGCTGTTCTTGTTTTCACATTGACCCCTCCACTTTTGCAAGGATTCAGGGCACAGAACCCTCGCAAAAGTGGAAAAACAGTGAATAACTCCTCCCCACAATCCGCCTTCCACTCCCTTGCCCAGATGCAAGGGAATGGGAAGGGGGAGCTCTGGCGGGGAGAAGGAAGGTGTGCATGTGTGCCTTCCCCCCATCCCCTTACCTTTTGCCTTTGTGTGAGTTCTCAGCATTGGGGCCAGAAGAAGTAGGAGGGGTCGCTCCAGAGACAAAAAGGAAGGCTCATGTGAGCTTTCCCCTCCATTCCCTTGCCTTTTGCCTCAGCATGAGTTCTTAGCACCAGGACCAAAGGCAAGGGAATGGGAGGAGGGCTCTGGAGAGGAGAAAGAAGGTGCATATCTGCCTTCCCCTCATTTCCTTGCCTTTTGTCCGGGTGTTTACCTTCCTTCTCTGCAGCCAGAAAGATGCAAAGAAATGGGAGGAGGCAAATGGGGCATGAGGAAGAGGCACACACATGCCTTGTGAATAATTAAATTCACAAAGGTCAAATCTGTGAATGTGGAATGAAGAGTGTACTATTGCAACTACTGGTATTATGCAAATTATGCAAATAGATCTTATACTTTGAGACTAACACCTCAAAGGAGTTTGCATACTGATCCAGACCACAAAACCTAGTCTGGATCAGTATGCAAGTGAGCCTTCATAATTCCCTCATGCTGCAGGAAAAAGACGAGAAAAGAAGGATGAACAAAAGACTGAGTTCTACTTTTCAACCAATTCTACTTTCTGACAGTGCTCTGTTCCCTAACCCATCAGATAAGCATACAGGATAAGCCTGTGCAGGATTCTGCCAACCACTTGTAAGTAAAATATGAAACAAAAGGAAAAAAAATGTTGACAGGTAAATAAACTAGTCACAGAGTTAAAACCATTTAAAGCAAACCATTAAAAGGTCTATACAAGATACTATTATTACTAGTAATACTGCTATCACTGTCATCACCATCATCTTCAAATATTGATGAGATGTCTTTTCTCAAGCATATGTAAGTATACATTATAAACTGTCTGGGCTATGGGAAAACACAGCAAAGTGAGGTATAAAATAAATTGGACCAACAAGCAAAATAGATGGCTGACTAATGATGATATATGTGAGTGAAGACAGAGGGAAGCAGATTTCATTCCACTACAGAGAAACTGACACTGGCTCTTGTTTCTAGGAGCACCTGTATGGAGCCTTGCTGTTAGCTTTAAACCCTGAACTCAGGTTGAAAAGAATGACGTTTCTCAGTGAGGATTCTGGGGCAAGCAAACACTCACATGGAAGGAAAAGCAAAATGGCAGTTGACTTTTGTCACTGGTCTCTCCTTTGGGCAAGGGCAAACAGAAGTAAACATCATGAATGTGCATGGATCATTACAGTCCCTGCCTGAGGGGGATATTGAGAAGCAATCCATTCAACCAATTCACAGAAGAGCTTTCCTTTCCCTGATTCAATAACCAGTCTCCTACATCTGAAGGCTAAAACTGAGGGAGAAGGTTTTCACTCTTATCATGACATAAGAGGAACTGCTAAGAGTGAGGTGCTAGTAATGAGGTTACCATCAATCTGGGCTTCTTTCCACAGAAACGAGAACCAGAATGCTTACTGGAGAGGCAATGCCAGAATCGCAGCTGGGCTGATGTATCACTCTCTTTCTTGGTGATAACACTGGCAAATGAATGTCTAGATGGTTGAGATCGGAGCAAGGAGATGATTGGGAGGTACAAAACCTGAAGCAGCTTGGGTTCAGACCTGAGGAGCTAAGCAGATATTACAGATTGGTTTTTGATCTTGTGAACCACATTAGGAGTTATCAGAACCTGAGAAAATTATTTCTTAAAAGTCATTTTTTCCAGTCACCTGTTGGAAGACTTGGTCATACTTATCGATCATTACTTGTTACTATGTTTAAAAAATAACACATTAGTGTTTTGTCACTTTCAATACAGTGTACGTGTGTATGGAGGAGGGTTGCCCTTACGGGGAGGGAAAAGGAAGGCTTAACCTCCTTGTAAGAATTCTGTCTAGCTAGTGAAATTTTCCTTCAGCCCCCAAATTTCCAGCATTACTGAGTTAGACACTGAGAATCAGTAACACCTAAACCTCTTCCACTTGTTGTGCTCATTTTTCTGTGGTAATTTTCTCTGACCCTTTTCTTTGGATGCCTAGACTATATTTCTAAAAGCTGAACTGAAGTTTTAAGTTACTGAAATGCTAGAAATTTTGAGGCTGTAGGAAAATTTCCTTGGGGCAGAATTCTTATTTGTGTGGGCAATGTGTTCTTTTTTGCTATACTCTCCCATAACTACACTCTTTCTGTGTGTGTGTGTATGTGTGTGTGTGTGTTTGTATGTATGTGTAGATCCTTAGGATCCACAATCATTTAAAATCTGAAAAATTCCTGTCAAAATGTCATTAAATACTTTTAAAAAGAGACTTTAAAAGGCAACTATAAAACATTACTCTATGCACCAATAAAGTGTCATTATTTACACATATCAGAGGCAGCAACTAATGGGGAGTGAATTGAAAGGAAGTTCTCCTAGTGCTGGACCCTAGTTGACACTCTCATTCAATTTGGAGAAAATGTGGGAAAAGTTGCATAAAATCCAGAATGGATTTTGCAGAATTGATCTGGCATTCTCATGGCAGTGGATCCTCATTGGCCAGAATCCTGCTAGTGACATACACACGCAGAAGTGCAGCTTACATGCCAGTAAATGGACATGATGCAGATGGATAATTTCTTTGTCCAAAAACCTCCCAAACCCGGCAGCTGTCAAGTCCTAGGAGGGGCATCTGTTGCTTATTCTTACTAGAGTGAAAGGGGGGTAAGAAGGAGAAGATTCCAACCATGAAGGTCTAGCTGCTCTGAGCAACTTAGGGAAAGAAAAGGGTGCACCCCATTTGAGAGCACACCCTCATTTCTTTCTCTCCCATGCTGAGACCAACTGCTTGTCTATTGTCTGATTCACTTCCCTCCCTTCCCCACAAGTAAGCAACCACAGCAGGGGCTCCTGGGCTTTCACAGGGCTGGGTGGTGGGAGGATGCCAAATTATGTGTGCAGAACTACTGTGCATATATAGGATCTCTCCCATTACATTAATTTTGAAATGTGACTTCATTACAACATCATTACCAAGACAAATAAGTCATTGCAAGTAACTTGATAGCTTGCCAATTACTCCAACCAACACATTGCTTTGAAGTCCTGCTGGCGCAAAGGTCTATATAGTACTTCATTCTGTTGCTGCACAGACCAATAGGGTACCTATGAGAAGTTGGCAGGTAGTCCATGAATACAGTAGCATTTCCAAGTCACTGATATTGAGAGAGATTGTTTCTGATCCTCAAGGCTGCTGATCCAGTTCTGTCTATTCTTACTTGCAGCAGCTTTTTGGATTTCAGGCAGACCAAGTTCTCCTCATCCATTTAAGTAGAAATGCCATTTAAATAGAAATTCCAGGGAAATGACCTGAGATTTCTTAGCATGTCAAGCATGTTCTTTCAAAGGACCTGTGCACACTGCATCTCAAAATTGTGCCACAGTGTTGGACCTAAGAACAGAACTGCTAGGACACCAGCAAGTTTAGTAAGAAATCTTTTGATAAAGTGAGGTCGAAAGAGATCAGGTGATATACATGATACTCTTGTAAAGCCAACCTAATTAGTCAGAGCAATTTGCCAGTCATACTTCAGAGGTGAGGAATGTGAAACCTTCCAGATTATGTCAGACTTCAACTCCCATCAGCCCTTGCTAGCATGGCTGAGGGAAGATAATGAGAGTTTTAGTTCAACAGTATCTGGAGGGCTAAAAGGTGTTCATTTTGTTCTGCTTGCTATAAATACATCCTGTTACCTTCTTAGCCCCTTTTCTTTCTTTTCCTTTGCCCTATCCTGACTGTGGCTTTACAGAACTGAGTAGAATTTTATACATGCACCATAAGAACTTATGTGGTTTACTATTTGGTTGGGCAAGAGAACTGAAACTGGCTTATTTTTATTGCATAAATGGTGCAGTTTCCAAGATTGTGATGTCAAGCAAATAAATATCTCAAAAGGCAGAGAGAAGTCTTGGGAGAAATACCTTGCTAGGTATGCATGCTTATCTCCATTCGAACATCCAATTCAACAATCCACAATCCTGTTATTTTACAAGCCCCTTGGTCTGTCACAAAACATGATTATAACGGCTGCACAAGGGAGGAGAGAGAGACATGCAACTATAAAATGCTCCAATAAGAATGCTAATGGAACTTTCCTTCTAAGGAAGAGTGCATGGTCAATATAAAGTACTAAATAGCTTCAAACTGAAGTAGTGTTATTATTTCAGAACACTTCTGAATAGAAATGCAGTCAACCCTTCCCTTTCGAGGGAAAACGAAAGTGGAAAATCTAAAAGTAAAAATAAAAATGGTGAATTCTTTTTCTTTTTAAACTGAGAACTCTTCTCTAGGAATCTCTAGGTCCTCAAGCCAAGGTCTACTTCTGGTGGAAGTGGGTCATAGAGTCATGTTGGAGGCCCTAAGGAAGCCTACAGCAGTGTTATCTCTAGGAATCTTTAGGTCTTCCAATGTGACTGTGGGCTATAGAATAACATTGGAGAACTTTGAGATTCCTAGAAATAACATATTTTTTCCATAGCAGGGGCAAATCCAGTAAGAATTTTTAAATAAAATAACCTGTGAATAATCCAATGTGTGAATACTGAATCTGCGAAAGTGGAGCTTCTATGGCAAAACTGCAGAAATATTGAAGAAGAAAGGGAAGTTTGCAATATTTCTTTCCATGTGATCTTTAGTTAAATCAGTGTGTTATTTTTCAAACTTTTTAACTTCAGGACTTTTTTTTTTCTAATTACATAAAAAGGAAAGGGAAGAAGCAATCTAGAAGGACCTTTAAGACTAACTGGTTCATTTCAGCTTTAACTTTCATTGCATGAGCCTGGATTAATATCCATGAAAGGTGATGCTGAAATAGTCTCAAAGGTGCTACTAGATTACTTCATCCCACGACCTCCATTTTTCTTTTTTATGTAGTGAGAAATTAATACAGCTATCCCTGTGGAAACTTTTCCATCCTTGTTTGTCTGGTATGTGATATTCAATATCCCTGTGTGTGGCAAGAAATTTTTCTAAGGCAGGCATGGATAATTTGTGGGCTGCATGTATCCTAGAGGTCCAGGAGGGTGATGGCTCTTTGTTTGCTCCCATTGGAGAACTACCAGCAGTTAGTGCCTGGGAGCCTCCTGCCCCCATTTGAGGACAGTTATGCATTACCTGCAGCATCAAAAGTGGTATGTCTTTGTATATCAGCTGATGTGGAACATGAAATGGATGATGCAGTAGTAATAATGCCCTGCTGATGGGCTTCAATTATTGTTTGGTCACTATATGAACTGAAATTTGGGCTAGACAGGCTTTTGGTGTGACCTACCATGGCTCTTGTGTTCATATGGCATTCACCTAGCTAAAGACGTTTTCAGCAGGCTCCACAGTCCAGGCCACTGCAATGTTTCAAGCTCCCTATCTGCCAATTTGCTTCATCTCTCTCTCTCTTGATCTTGTCACTAGTTGCCACAGTGAGCTGTCCATGGTCCTGACAGCCAGCAGCCTAGCCTTGATTTTGCTGTGCTCACTTGCAGGCTCCAGATGACAAAAAAGAGGGCTCATTTTATATACAGCCCCCTCCCTAAATCCATGAATACATTTCCATTGTTTTAAGTATGAGTTGATTGGCTTAAATGTAGGGGCTGAAAAACATCTTCTGTTTGCATTTTTGTGTATTAGTCTGATTTATGAAACTGGTTATCAAAAAGTTTTTTTTACATGCCTCTCTTACTGAGCAGATAAAAATAGTAATTCACTGTTTTATGGCTGTCCATATAACTACATTAGATTGTTGCTGTGTGCAAGGTTTTGGAAACGGTTTGAGTAAACGTCCCTGCAAATGAGTGACTTTTACGAGTATTATGCAATGCAATCATTTAATACATCATCAGTGTCATAAAAGATAACAGTATACAATGCCGTTATTCATAATGCAAATAATTATAGCAGGAGACAGAGCCATTGTAGACATGAGAGTTGCATTTCACTAGCTGTTTCCATGTCAAATGGTATATCTTTCCATCCAAACAACCCTGGGAGGCAGAAACAATGGAAAAAAAGTGACTGGCCCAAGACTAGTCTAGGATCTTCACAGATGACTTGGGTAAGGTGCTTTTTTCAAGTTCCTATTGTGTTTCATGCCACCAGCTGGCTTCAAAAGTGGAATAGTCTATTTTTAACATTATACAACATTAAGCATGCTCAGTAGAGATGGCCACTGGAAGAAGAACCAAACCAGGGAAAGACAATGATATTTTCATAAAAATTGAAGCTAGCTAGACATAAATACTTTAGTAAATTGATGTCCACCTAGAGAAAATATCAACTGGTTATAGGTTTAGATTTGGATAGCACTTGTTCTGAGCTGTCCCTTGCCTGCCTTCTTTTTTCCACTAATTTAGAGGTGAATCCAAGCAAATTTACAGCAAGATGAGGAAGTTGCAAAGGGGCACATTGCCATCTCAAGCCACCTGAGTCCACCTCCTACCACTATCAAATCTGTTCCTGAAATTTGAGTAGTGTGGAAGCAATGTCAAAAATAATATCTTTGAATGCTAAATCTTCTGGGAATATGATCTGGTTTCAAAGCAAGCTGCATATTCCCTGTATAACTTGTTTAAAAAGTTTAAAATGGAAATCTGGCAGCTGGAACCGCAAAAACAAGCAGAAATTCACATACAGGACTTAGTCTGGATGTTGCCCATCCTTGATCTAGAGGAAGAACGTATAAGTTATATTGCGTGAGAGAGATTATTTGTAGGAGTTGTGACAGTGTTACTGGGCCATATACCCCCATACTTTGATATGGTTTAATTGGCGAAATATGATTTGATTGGCAAAATATATTAATTGGCATTAATATAAAATGTAGCCTGATGTGACTGTATGGCCAAGCTAGACAAGAAGAAGACGCTACCTGAATACATGCATTGCAAAGTAGTTTAGAGATCCTCTCCAGGTGTAGCCAGGACATAGTCAGGAAATCACTAGGTAACTCCAAAGATAATAGGCTTAAATTTCCTTTTAGCAACAGGGAAGTTCCCACCCAACCACTGATTGTTTCAACCCTTCTTCCCACTGAACTGTAAATCTCTTCATTATCCTCACACCTGTCCAATCCTTACAGAGCTGCCATGACATCCATTATCCCTTTGTCACTTAATGCTGAGATCTTTAGCCTATCCCAGACCTCATTGTCCACTCTGCAATCTTCATTGTTTATTCAGCCAGAGACTCATTCACACCTTTGCCCTTCAGGCAGAAATCATGTATAGAAACCCCCAGTTTCAGCCAGCTAGATGCAGTACCTCATTTGCTGGTAGCCACACTGTCACTCTGATTCCTGATTGTGTACTGTTCTTAGATGGGAGGCTAAGCCATGTTGCTGCTTCTTCACTGCTCTCTTAGACCAGTAAATATTACTCATGATGCCCTGAATCTTCCTCTCCAAAACCTTTAGTTCCAAAACCTTTTCTTTCTGTTAGTCTTGTGTGAGTGCATGACTGTTTGAATCTTGTGTGCATGCAAGCAATTTGCCAATAAAATACATTTGAACTGACTTTTGAATTTCTGACTGGTTCTTCCCTGCGAAGATCCCATAAGCATTGGTGGAAAGATCTCACTAGGTTACCCCAATCTTGCAGGCCTCCTGAGTTGAGCTAATATTTCCCATCCTTGCACAGAGGTATTGACATCACAGGTAGACCTCTGAGTCACCCACATTTTGGGATAACAAGAGAGTGTGCAGTGCTAATGCCTTTACAGTCATAAGTAGACATTTACTGACATCCCATTTTTGACAGATAACGGAGGTGTTCTCCTGTTTAGGCACTGAACGCAGCTAGATCTGCTTACCTTCAGAAAGAATGCTGGCACCATAGATTTCAAACCAAGACCTGGGATCAACAATGCCTCACTCTCCATAGTAGGCTTCTGTGATATAAAGCATGAATAATCCATTTCTGAAAGAAGGATCTCAACGTATTATATTTAATGAAAACTGGCTCTTCTGTTCTGTGAAGCAATTGCTTTCTTAAATTGTGGCATCTCAGTGAGAGGAAATGGGCTATTAAAGACATCTAGCTGTCTTTCAGTTGAAATGCTGCATTAGAATATAGTTTCTGCTTGGATATGGAGATCTAAAGAAGTGTGTGGGGTTGATAGTGTTCTCTATAAATAGCATTCAGCACTGTTTGGAATTTGGATTCAAAGAATCATAGAGTTTGAAGGGGTCCTATGGCCATCAGGTCCAACCCCCTGCTCAATGCAGGCTCTCTGGCTAGGGCTGTCCAGTCTTTTTTGAGGACATCTGGAGAAAGAAACTCCATCACTCTCTAGGCAATTGGTTCCCTTGCTGAATCTCTCTCACTCTCAAGAAAATCCTTCTAATGTTCAAGCAAAGTCTAATCTCTTGTGAGAACCATCAGAACTGGTCTTACTCTCTGAGGTAGCACAGAACAGGCTTGTCCCTTCCTTTCTGTGACAGCCCTTGAGATATTAAAGAACACAATCATGTCTTATCTTCATCAAGCTGAAAAGGCCTAGCTTCTTCAACTATTCCCCATGTTTTGTTCTCCACACCTTTTATCATCCTCATTTCTCTTCTCTGAACTTGTTCTAACTTCTCTACATCCTTCTTCAAAAGAGGCACTGAGAACTGAACATGGTACTCTAGATGAGGTCTGACCAAGTGCAGAATATAGAGGAAGCATTACTTCCCTCAGCTTGGAGACTATTTCTCTATTAATTTAGGGTAAAATAGCACTTGCCTTCTTTGCTGCAGTAACATATTGTTGGCTCATGTTCAACTTATGTTCAACAATAATTACAATGTCTTTTTTTACATGTGGTACTTCTGAGCCAAGTATCCCTCATCCCGTACCAGTGTATTTGATTTTTGTCACCTCTATGTAGAATTTTGCATTTATGTGAGTCTCTGTTGAATTTCATTTTATTAACTTCAGCCCATTTTTTGAGTTTATTAAGTTCCTTTGGAATTCTGTTCCTATCTTTCAATATGTTAGCTGCTCCTCCTATTTTTGTATTAGCCACAAATCTGATATGGATTCCCTCTGCTCCATAAACTAAATCATTGATAAGAATATTGAAGAGCATTGGCCCCAGAACAGAACTTTGAGGTAATCCACTTGAGACCTCCCTCCAATTTGAAGCACAGCAACTGATGACAATTCTTTGAGAACGGTTTCCCAACCAATTATGGATTGATCTGATGATATTATTATTATTATTATTATTATTATTATTATTATTATTATTATTATTATTATTATTTATTTATTTATTTGTATCCTGCCTCTCCACATGAATCGAGGCGGCGAACAACTTACAAATAGCATGTATTTTGAAACATTTCTATACATGCCCCCAACAAGTTGGGTACTCATTTTACCGACCTGAGAAAGGATGGAAGGCTGAGTCAACCTTGGAGCCCGGCAGGATCGAACTCACAACCTTGTGGCTTGCAGTACTGGCATTTAACCACTGCGCCACCAGGGCTCTATTCAATATTTAATCAATTTGCTATTCAAAATATCATGGAGTTGCATCTGGAAAATGCTTTTCCAGATAAATGACATTCACAGCATTCCCACCATCTACTAAACTAGTGATCCAATTAACAAAAAGATATAAGGTTAGTTTGACAGGATTTTTCTTGACAAGCCCATGTTGGTTCTTATTAATCACTGTGATCAAGATACTTGCAATCAGACTTCTGTTCCTGTTCTAGTATTTTTCCTGGTTTTGGGGTCACACTGACTGATCTGTAGTGTCCAGACTGTGTAAAGACTGTGTCTGCACATACAAACTTCTCAGATGTGTGATCAGATATGAGCACAGATGTGTGCTTAGTGTGTTAGGGTTAAGGTCAGTCTGAAAAACATGTGACATAGCAGACAGAACGTTCCTCTTCCCCTTATGTGTGTAGATTCTCTTTCACCCATATAATGAGTGAAAGGTCTATAGGTTAACCAGGTAAAAGCAATTCTCTCCATGCTTCCCAGCTGGTTCTTCTGTAGAGAGCAAATCAGTGTTGGTGTAGCTGTTAGAATGTTAGACAGGGACTTTGAAGATTCACGTTCTTGTCCCCACTGAGCCATGAAATTCACTTGGGAGACTGTGGGACAGTCACTTTTTCTCAGCCTGACCTCCCTCACAGAGTTTTAGTGAAGGAGGCAAATAGGACAGCCTTGAGCTCATTAGAGGAAAGATCTACATCAATGTAGCTGATCATTTTTGTCAAAGAACCTAGATTATAAAACATCATGAGATATCAATGTTTTCTTCTAACCCTATAAATCAGCCTGAGTACTTCCATTCACTGGGAGATATGAGGAGTGTGAAACAATTTGTGAGGCCAAAGAATGGGAGAGAACTGAGTGGAATGTTCTACTTTCCATTACAGGCATTTCCGGCTGAAGCATTCTCATGTAGAATGACTCAAAGACCTCTAGCCAGTCTGTGAGGAATTTCTCTTTCAGACTAGCCAGTCGTCACCAGAACTGGGAGGGGAAAAAATTTTTTGGACTACATCTCCTTTGATACCCTGGTGAACATGTCTACTCCAAAAAAGTACTTTTTCAAAGCTCTGGTCATTCATAGTTTGGCGCAAGGCAACTCTCTCAGTTATTTTCAAGGCGAACAGTATTTCAGCCATCCAAACACTGAGCTTTAGATTATTATAACTATGTACATCATAACATTTTAAAACTGAATGTCGGTACAGGCATTGGTTCAACTAGACGGTAAATTTTTCTCTGCTCTCCTTCCTTTTTATTATTACCTCTTAAGGGTGAGCTAAAACTAATTGCAGTGGTAGAGGCAGGATGCAATTTAAAACAATTATTGCTTGCCATATTTTAAAACTACCCCAACTTTCACTTAGACTAGAGAGCCCCTTGACTCTGTCTGACTCTCCAAATGGTCCCTGCGGGAAATGCGCTTGAGATTATATCAACCATTAAGAGGGGAAATGAGATTCATGCTGTCTATCACGACAGAGTTATTTCCTTTCTTTTGCCTGTAGTGAGAAATAGGTTGTTACCATAAATCACAGATCTTACTTCTGAAGGGCGATTCATTTTGCTAATGCTCTAACAGGAACCTGCTGTGCCTTAGCTTTCCTGGACATTTACCATCCTCCCCAAATAGGAGATTTTCCTCTTTCTCCCAGGTGCATTTGCTAACCCTTAAAAAAAACCCTCCGAGTAGGCCTCCAGGGAAAACTAGATGAGTTAGTAGAAAAGTTTATTCTGATTCACACACGCATGCTCATCATTCATTGATTACGATATCAAGTGATCATTTAAATGTATGAAGAACCATTACTCTGTTCTGCATCAAAGTCAATTGCAGCATTATATTCTTAAGGGAGATGGTTCATCAGACAGTAAGCATGGGCTGAGAAACCAAGTGATGCTACACATGTGTGAACAAACTTATGGCAAGGCTGCAGCCTGATCCTTGTCTGGGATGCACTTTGGGAAAGTTACTTGTTGGACTTCTGGGGATGTGCTGAAGGATGAAAATTCAAGATGTCTCACCTGGGCTGCTACTCGATCTTCTACTTGGATGACTTGTATTCCCAGCTTGAGGGAAGGAAGTAGCCTCCTTTACTAGGAAGCCACTGTTACTGCAGAGTTTCCTTGGTCATATAATTTCTTCTGTCTAGGGATTTCTTTCTGTGCTTTAACATTTAACATCATCATCATCATCATTATCTGCAGAAAATTCTTGTATTGGTATGCCCTTATTGACCCATAAATTGGCCTAGAGCTTAGAAAAGTTATCTCTGTGGGCTACAACTAGAGCCAGTGATAGTGCTGGATGAAGGGTTCTAGGATCTGTAGTCCAGAAGATGCAACTGTTCTCAGATCTGTTTGTGGTCCATTCTTTACATATTACAAAAACAAATTCTCCTCCTCTGAACAAGACAAAGCACATTTTTGCAAACAGTATCATGCTTAGAACACAGTCACATGGATTCAGTTGTATCAGTGCCTTAGGTTGCATTCACATTATAGACCCGAGCATGTTAAGTACAAAAATCAAAACATGTTTTGTTTTTATCACAGTAAACCTCTCACAGCAAACACTACTTGAGATGGTATAGATACCAGAGAAAATGATTAACATGGTGGACTCCAATATTGGTGGATCCCTCCCCTCCCCCCAACTTCTTATCAATCCCTTCTAGCATCACCAAAGCCCAGAGATTATGGGAATTATTTTCCAGTAATCTTTGGAGGAGCAAGAAACGTGTTCATCTTCTCTGTAGCCTGTGGAAAAGTATGGCATTAAGGTCATTTGAGGCTATGTAAGATAACTGAATAGCAAAACTCATAGTGATAAGAGGAGCTGCTAGTGGAACTCCAACATATTAAAACTATTTGCTGAAATACAGGTTTATGTGAAATTATTGATATTCCCAGCTGTAAGCAGACTGGGAGAGAAATAACAATGTGCTGCTTTAAATGCTTAGCAGTTCAATTGAGGGATCATGTATACCATAGGAAGGGTGCATAGGTGGGTTTTTGATGATGCAGTCAGCACACATAGTGAACATGTGGGATAGGATTGCCAGCTTTTGAAATATAAAGTTCTGCCAGGTTAGGCCAGAAGAGGCAGAGCCCAGAATTGGGAAGAGGTTGAAGTCAGGGCTCCCCCGCCTTTTTTGTTCTGAGGTACTCAGGTAAGGAGATCAGTGATTTTAATCAAATTCAGTGGGTTACTCAAGCCTCTAATGTTTTGAAGCATGCCTGGAAATTAAATAGCACAATTCACAAAAGGACCTTTTCCCAATCTTGCAGCTCCTAGAGGTGTTAGATTATACTTCTGATTCTCAGACATCACAGCAATGACAAGAGTTGTAGCCTAATCCATCTGGAGAGTCACTAATTGAGTGAAGGTTAGGATAGAGCTTGTAGCTGTCTCTCACCCTCAGACATACAGGTTCAGGAGCGAAAAATGAAAACTAGCCGTCCTTATGTACTTTCTGGCAACAAGTGTATAAGCAAAACTAGCCAGGTTGTTCCTCCTCTCTTTTTGTTTCTCAGTTAGTTAAGGGATGGAGAAAGGGGAAAGGTAGCCATATTCTTGTCCTCTGAAGTCCTGACTTAAACAGAAGCCCTCTGAACATTCTGTGATGCTACATGGCTGCTATTTTCATTCTTCCCCTTTTGTTCCACCACAATTGTTCTAGTGATCTGAGACCACCTCTGCTGCTTCTAGCAGAAGAACCTAGCTGCCGCAGTTTAAAGACTCACTACTTCCATTTGTCACATCTGAGATATTACAGGCAACAGTATATCTTTGGGGGCTTCATTAGAACCTTTGCCTATCAGAGCAGAACCATTTGGAAGCAATTTTACTTATGCACATTCCCTTCCAAACGTGTGGCTTCACCATGAATGATTATCCCAATAGTGTGGCATTTATTTACTTGCTGCAACAGAAAATGCCTCTGACTTGCCTTTCAGGCCCAATTACCATAATTAGCCATATCACATATAATTAGCCATTGCCGGTGGATGCATAACTTGAGCACTAGGCTCATTGTCAATAATGCTAACGATTGTACATTTAATATTGCATTTGAGCAGCTGCTTGTACCTGCTTTTCATAAATAATCCATTGCTTCGAAGATGCTATTTGTCTTCAGTAATGAACAAATGACACATTTCTTCTTTGCTTTCCTAGCCCCAAAGCCGGCCTCAACTATTCAGTCGCTGCTAACTCTGCATTTATAAAGATACTCAATCCTGTAACCCTATCTTGGGTTTTTCAAAGTGTGTCAAGTGAACAGTGCAAAGACTAAAGTTACTTTTCCATTTTCGGGCTCCTACCTTTCAGACATGGCGTGCTGCTGCTGCTGCTGTCGTTGCTGTATGAAGTTGTCAAGGCTTCCATGAAGTTATTTGCCTGCTGTGAGAGCATTTCCTTCCATCTTTCCTCCGCCTGTGTTTGCAGCTGGGCATCCCTCTGAAAATGCAAAGCCCTCTTTGGGGTTTTGGCTGGAACTCTACAGACTCAATGTCACCAAGGAGACAGCCTATTCCACACGCAATGGCCGTTCCCTTTCGGAGGTATTGTTACCAATCTCTTAAGTGCACCAAGGGATTTCCTGTGTTCCTCCAGCCAATCACAAAGGACATCTCCACCCCCTTTACTCCAGTCAGGAGTTTTCTGGAGGCTGTTAATAAGATACCTGTTTAATTATCTGGCTAAATCTGTCATATTCTCAGTCTTTTCCATCTAGTAGGATTTCTCATTTGTTTCTAATTGTGAAAAATAAGCAACCTTTGTCAGAAGGAGACTTTGGGGAATAGAGTAAAGGCTATGGTTGATTAGGGTTAGAATTCCCCCACCCTTGTGGACAAACCTTGTTGGCACAGTTGGTAGTTGCTCTCACAACAGTAAATTTTAAGGGGCATTATTATATAGCCCAAGGACCACCAGATGCTTATCCCCTAATTTAGTACTAAGGGATGCTTCTGATGATCCATATACATGCTTCTTTTCTCCTCAGTTGTTAGGAGAGATTTGCATATAAGAAGTCTTGTGGGGGGTTGCTCTTGTTTTTGTGTGGTGCCTACTTCTGGCTTATGGCAACCCTATCAGAATCTGGAGACATGGAGGTAGAATGGAGTGTATATACTTGTGTGATTCCTGGATGGGAGGGATTTGCATTTGTGATGCATTCATGATGCAGCTGGCCTGTAACATAGCCCATTGTTGAGTAGACTAGCCCTCAGGGTTGTGTTGATTAGTCAGGGGATATGCATAACGGTTGTGTGTGCATTTAAGTACTCATTAGCAATCCATTGTATTGTTTTCTGTAGAGAGACCTCCTGAGTCTAGGTGGTGTTCATTGGCATATTTTGTCCCCAGATCCTCTGAAGATGCCAGCCATAGATGCAGGCAAAACGTCAGGAACAAATACTACTAAAACATGGCCTCATAGCCTGAAAAACCCACAACAACCCATGGATTCTGGCCATGACAGCCTTCGACTTTACATTTTTCTCACACCATTTATCCATAGGAAGGTTGCTAAAGCTGAGAGACCCTGACTCAAGGTTACCCCGAGGGTTTCCACAGCTGACCCTGGAACTGAACCCTGCCTTCTCAGCCCATAAGAATCCTAGTCAACCATTCAGACTGCTATACCATGCTGTCTATCTGTCAAGGCTGCATCCTATGGGGATTGTAGTTTCAGGAGACACTATTGCTCCCTGGTTGAGAATTCTAAACACCCTTTTCTAAAATACAAATCCTAGGATTCCATAGGGTGAAACCATGGCAGTTAAAGTGGGTTTGTAATGCTCTAATTGTGCAATGTGAAGAGTTTCTTAGCAGTGCTATGGATGATCAGAGCTCTTAGAAGTATCTCATTCATGGTGACACCATAAATCAGAGTCAACTTGACAGCAAATAACACCAAGACCAATCTAATTTTAGGTGACAAGGGCTTAATTCTTATTTCATGGCAGTCACAGCTCCTCTCCCCCACCTCCCCACTCTCCCTCTGTCTCTTTTTCTGAACTGAAGCTTGTGAGCTCATAACTTTAACTAAGTTAAGTATATTTAACTTAGTTATGTAACCTCTCCTGGCCTGACGCCCCTCTCAAATCTGACAGAATCGTTATTCACCCACATTCTTGTCACCAGCAAAATAGAACTTTTCCCCATTTAGCTCATGCCTCATATAGCAGGTTTGGGTGGAGGGAGTTACAATTGTGGCAAAAGTGTCACAACCATGAACAAGCAGTGATTGTGAGTATGATCGCAACAATGGACAGGTTTTCCCTGGAGTGCAATGAAGCCACTAAGTTACACACTAGTAAGAAATTCAGGGTTAAAAAAAAATCTTTTATTCAGCCTGAGCTAAAAGAAAGAATTGATGTCTGGTGGTATTTCCACAAATCAGACATGCCAGAACAAAGAATGGTATACACATTTATACTTTCCATAAGAAAATGAATTAGCATACTAAATTACATCATTTCTGCTTAAAATCTGGTGGGCTTCAGGTGTCAGGGCATGCACTTTGGCTCTATCATCTAGTAGCCTCCTCTATCCATCAGTAACTTAGCACCTCTCTGCTTACATCTGTACTCTGGCAATACTTGGCAATACTGTTTCCTTTGTAATCAGTTCCATTCTATGGGCCTATATGTCTCCCAGGACTTGACATGCTCAAGGCTAGTATCCCAATTTCCAAGTGCCAGCTTAAAAGTCTATTTTATAAACAGTTGTTAATAACAAAGCAGGCTAGTAACTCAAAGGGCACTGGAGGAAACTGCAGAGGCCTGGTCTTGATTTCTTTATACTATTCTATGCTACTCTAAGTTCTATCATTCTTAGGCTTCCAGGTTTCTCTATCAAGTACAAAACACGTTTTTTTAGATTTATTCATCCATAACTGTCTTATATAGGTGATACATAAATCTGGCTGATATTTTGTAAGCAATTAATGGTAAGGTTAATTATGTTTATGCCATACCCATTTAGGCACAGGGTACATTCAAGGGTAATTTATGAGTAGACTTTGGTATTGATAATGTCAAGAATTCTTGGTCTCAAACTTGCAACTGCAACATCTCACAATCAGTCCATTCCTTCCTTAAAATGAATTTTCTTGCAGTCTTAAAATTACAATAGCATTATCCCATATAGTTAGTTTAGCGTGGCCACATAAATCAAATTGCAATTGACTGTCGTTCATCGATCAGGCCACCCTGGCAGCAGATATGGCAGGGAGCACCATCCTTTTTTTTCTCTAATGGATAGAACATTAGGTAATCCAGCCAAGAAGAGGTGCCAAGCAGGTTAATGCAAGCAACACCTGAGGCAGGTACTTAACTGAGCTGTACTTGCCAGTTCTTTGTACATGGAGATAGGTCTTATCGTACAAAGTAAAATCCAGAAAAGTAAATTCACTTTCAGAAAATAACAATTGCTTGATTTTAGGTAAATGTGGGGTGGTGAAGGCCTCCATGGTGATTTCCTAAACAGAATATTAATTTTCTGGGAAAAATCTAAGGGATAATTTGAAGAACATATCATAACTGTGATAAGACATTTATTTTAAGTAGAGTAACCTTACCCCACATTGTTAATGAGCTGTTTGCTCTTTGCAAGGAATTGCATTTCTTATTTTACACATGGTGTTTATATATTTGTGAAATACTTTGATGTGTTCAGGGACATTGACTACCATATTGCTCAATACTTCTCATGGTATCCCATGATATCCTGGAAGACCCCTTCTCTGTGCTCACTCTGTATGGTCAATACATTATATGAGGACATGGAAGAGCATCTTCTCAGCAGTAGCACTCAACCTGTGGAGTCCCCTCCCCTCGGAAGTCTAATTGATATCAATGTTGGCATTATTTTGGCACCAAGTAAAAATATGGCCAATGCCTTTGAAGCCAAACTGATAACTTTTTAGACTTTCCAATATCTACTTAATCTATTTTGATGGTTTAAAATTGATTTAAGCTGCTCACACTGGCTTTACTGGTATACCATTTTGAAATCTTGTGATACAGTATGGGATATAAATATTTTAATAATACATAAATATGAATCATATTAGGACAAAATGAGAAGGAACCAGAACTCGGTGATGAATCACATACTTTCTATGCAAAACAAGGCCTGTCCAATCCTGCTATGCCCTATTAAAAAGATCCCTGCCTGGGAAATTATAGACTAATTTGTCAGTTAGCTCTTACCTCTATATAGGATTTTCTTTAAATAAAATGGGCTGTCAGTTTTAAGGTCATTGTCAAAGAGCAAGGAGGTTTTCAGGCTAGGAAAAGTACTGTTGACTAGTATTTTACTACATGTCATCTCATCATGAAATAGATGGCAAAGAACGACCTGTAGATGATTTAGTGGAGAGAGATAATCACCATATTAGTATGGAGAGAAGACTTATCTTAATCAAGACTTTGTATATTTATTCCAGAGCTTGGAAGAAGTTATTTTTGGATGACATTGCCCAGAATGTTGCAGACAAAACAGTCACTGTGTGAGATAATTCTGGGAGATATAGTCCAAAATTAAAAAACTGAGGGTTAGGAATTCTTAAGAAATTGTCCAGGATATTTCCTCTCCTGGTGTATGTGCATATTCTAACAAATGCCCTTTCTCTCTAGTTTCTATATTAATGATGTACCATTCTTTAAAAGACTGTGCTTCTCCCCTCCAGCTATACAACATTTTATATTACCCTGTGTTATTATATGCAGATTATATGGTAATTTTTTCTGTAACTTAAATTAGATTGAGACAGTTGCTGAAAGGAATTTGAACTTTCTGCCAGACAGAACATTTTATAGTTAATCACAGTAATGTTTTTAGGCAAAAGTCCAAATAGGCATAAATGGACCATGAAGCTGATCATAATTCTGAGTAGTTTAAGAATTTTAGGTACTTGGGAATTTTGCTTCATGATCGTATGACAAGGAATAATTTGTGGATTAGCAGCGGTTAAAACAGGAGAATGAATCCAACATTTCTCCTGTGGTAAGATGGGCAAATTGATAGTGGCAGCAATTAAAATATTCATAGGGAATCATTGTCTAGATCTTGGATGGTGTGCAATGGTAGTGATGGGATGAGTTGAATTCCTTGGGTATAGAACAAGTGGTTTGAATATTTTATCACATCTGGCCCAAGGTACATCACTGGCAATTCTGTAAATCACAGGTGAACATGCTCTGGACTCAATTCTTAAATGCCAGAGGACTATAAGGCATCATCATTGCTACCTTTTTGTTGACCAGAAGTGATGACACATCATGTCTGTTCATCTCTTTGGCAATTTTTTTTTTTGGGGTGGGAGGAGATGTAATATTTCAGGATTGGGGATCCCCGAAATAGCATGTAACAGCCCTGCAAAGCAGATTAGTGAGGGCTGTGGCCCCCGTGATTTCCCACTCCTCTTCTGAGCCAAAGTTAATTGAAAGCTGAAGACTAGAACATTCCTTATTCTTTAATGGTGAAACACATATCTGATTACAAGTCACTAAGCTCAAAAATCCTGAAAAGGAGGTGTGTAGCATTGTTTGCAGATTGTGAACTTCCACCTGTGATATCAGGGGCAATTGGGCTTTGAAGGGATTGTAAAAATTTGATCTAGGATAAGAAGTTCAACAAAGATTGCAACCACTTCATGGAAAATATAACTAATACTAGATTTTTTTTGTGGGATAAACATATAAAGGTTGCTCATGTTTTGCAGCAGTGCTTTTATGAGTTTACATTTCCTTTACCAAGACAGGTATTTACTTATGCCCATTGCCGCACTACACTGTTATAGTGCTATTATTCCACTTTCAACGTCCTGTGGAATTCAGGGGGTTGTAGTGTACTGAGGCCAAAGAGCTCTTTGGCTGAGAATTCTAAATGTCCCTCCCTAAACCGCAAGCCCATAGCGCTATAATAGTGTAGGGCAGAAATGGCCCATGTTTTATATTGTATTTCACTGCTTATCTAAAAGGATGTTTTGCTAAAATCAAAGGAAGCTGTCTTATAAAAAGTGAAACCATAGGTCCATCTAGATTCGTACTGTTAATTTTCCGTGACAGTGGTTCTCCAGAATTTCAGGTGGGTTTTTTTCTAGGCTTACCTGGAGTTCTCTGTTATTATATAGTATAATCCTGTCTAGTTTCAAAAACCAGATGTGTTCATGGTGTAATGGTGGTATCTTATGAGACGAATCTTTCTCTGCTTGTGGCTAGGAAGAGGTGGAAGCTGGCAATGTTCAGACTGGAGTCACATGGTTGCCTGGACAAATACCTTAGGATTAGACCTGATTGGAGCTGCCATCTTCTCCAACCTAGGCCCTGCTTCTCTGTCTTTTACCAGTTGATTGGAATTTTATAGTTATTCAGTGCTCTGGACAATATTGACTTATTAAAAGATACTGTAAGGCATCTTGTAGTGTTTCCCAGCCTTTGGTCTTTCAGATGTTTTTGACTTTCTGTGCCAGAGATCCCAGCCAGTATGGCCAATTCTCAGGAATTCTGGAAATTGGATGTTCAAAATATCTGGAAAACCAGAGATTGAGAATCATTGTGCTAAAGGGAGATTTTTATTTCCCTCCCCCCCCTCTTGCCCTTACAGTTCAGATGTTGAGATACTGGTATGCTTTTTAATGTGTGGAACAAATATAGCACATAACAAGAGTCATTGGCCCTTTCCATAGGACAGCGGCATCCCAGCAAGGGGACATGAGAGAAGTGGGACTGCATGCGTTGTAGTTCTGCCTTTCTTGTGTCATCAGCCAGCATGATCAAAGGGTATATCGACAGAGAAACTTCATCAATGATCCCCAATTGTGTGAGCCTTCCATCACAGCTAGCCATGCAGAATCATGATCACACACTTCCTGTCATGGCCTTCCAGGACCTAGACTCAGACTCAGAGTCTGAGGCAGAAGAACCTGCTCTGAGCCCTGACACAGAGACTGCTGCAGCAGAACCTGCAGAGCAGACAGTACCACCACCTGCCCCAGAGATGGAAGTGTCAGCCGCAGCAGGGAGCCCTGCTCATTTGGGCACAAAGAATGATCTCATCGTACCTACTGTTATCACGGTTATGATATGTCTGGTGAGAGCACTAGATACCCTTTTGATATCAAATAATTTGGCCTTTGCTTGACCTTTCTCTGCCACCCTACTCCATGTGTTTTCAGAGGTCCTCCGGACAAGCACGTCTGGGGCATGGCTGTTAATGGTTGTACATTCCAAGACCTCATTCAGGCATGCAGCTTAAGCCTCTCCGTTGCTTTAGGGAAAAACCTCCCTGCAAACTGGCTTTGCTCTGCTCATACCCACACAAAGCCATTCGGCCAAGAGCCGAGCCATTCCTTTATATCGGACCATCAACGTACCAGCCACACTATTGTCATTAAGAGCTAAGCTAGTCATGCAAAACCTGACCTTTTCCAATTCCTTTGTCCAACTCCAAATTTCCTTTGTTCTCACCAAGCATAACATAGCCTGTAGGTAAAATCCACCTGATAAAAGGTCCCCACTTTTGGGACGTCTTTGGACTACTTTGGACTTCCATCCCGCCTTGCTGCTGGTTGTCTAAGGAAACTCCCCTCAGCGAGCCCCGCTGAGTTTTCTCTCCCGGAACCCCGCTTCTCTCCAGAACTACAAGTTCAGGTGTCGTATTACCTTTCCTGAAAAGCTCTCCATTTCTATTTCCCAGTTAGTTAGTGTATGTTTTATCTTTCATGTTTCTTGTCTTTAATAAAATATTATTTGTTCCTTTAAAACCTTGTCTAGCCGCTCTCTGACCTGACGCTGTATACATTGGGTTAAAGATCCTTGCTAAAGTTACCCTGCCTCTTGTTTAGCCAAGAGGCGTGCTCGAGTTAAATTTCCCCAACTTGTGTTTTTAAGTCAAAGTTTGTAAGTTTATCTGTGTCAGGCAGGCAAAAACTTCATATGATTGGCTGCCTGTGAAGATTCTATAGAATCCTAGGGTTGACAGTTTAGGGAGGGGCCTTTAGAATTCATAGCAAGAGAGCTCTTGGGCCTCAGACCGGTTGCTATGGAGATGAGGCCTAGCAGTAAGAAGGAGGAAGACAGTGTATTTCCTCAGGAAACCAACCTCTGTATGTTAATAACTCTGAATACAGATTGGATTGGGGAATATGGGGAAAAGTTACACATACTGGACAACACAGTTTGGGAAATTAGAGACACAGGATCTCAAATCTGTGTATTTCAATTGCATCTAATTCCTAAGGGAAGGGAAAGTAATTCCTAAGGTATTTCTAACAAGTGTTTCCTATGATAATAATAAAATTGTAACTAAAAATAATAAGATTGTAGAGCAGTAGGTACTAAAGCAGTAAAACAATAAAGCAATAAAACAATAAAACTGTTAAACCTGAGAAAAACAAACTGCAACAGAGACCCTTTTTCATGGCATTTGCCATGCGAAAGGGCCCCTGGAGAGTCACACGGCTGTGAGGAGCAGTCCACATGATGCACTCACAATCGCGCGACACTCTGGGGGCTGGCAGGTGCCAATCACGCACTATTTCATTTTCAGCTTTGAGCCAAAAATGGTGCACGATCGCGCATCACTCCAGGGTCTCGTGTGCACTTGCCATGCGTGCAGAGCTCTGGAGCTGCAGCACTCATGCTTCCTGCCCCAGCACAGCCTGGGAAAATCCCAGGCTGTACTGCGGAAGAAAGAGGAGGGGCTCTCGTGTGAGCAGGCAGCAGCTGTGGAGCTGAAGCAATGGGGACACGAGAGCCTTTCGCAAGAGGCTGCTCGTGTGATCCCCGCATCCCAGCTCTTCAAAAAAGTGAGTTGTGGAAAGGGCCAGAGACTCTGCTGAACCTGCCATCCCAGAGGCCATCTTTTTTCCCCTGCTTTCTATTTTCTATGAGAAAATAAAATCCCAGGCAGCATTGGGTAAACGTGCTAGTAGCAAATAAAAGGATTTACCAGCAAACATTAGTGTTTTGCTTATTTTACTTGCCTACATCTTGTTACTGGCTTATTAGATTATTATCTGCTTACGTTTTAACTTTCTGTTTTGAGTGACATTTATTGAACAAACAAGTTGTATTCTGTCAAATAATATTTAATATAACTTTGGTGGTGTTGTTGATTTTTGTTGAAAGAACGTCAGACAAAATACCAGACTGTGTTAGCTCTAGTGATAATCACTTCTTTTCAGAATGAAGAGGAACTATTTTTCATTGGGTTTTGTTAACCAATAAGTTACAATCCACCTAACATTAGTGCTATCTATCCCAGATTTTACTAGCTTGTCTGCAAGAATATCATGGGGGACCTTGTCAAAAGCCTTACTGAAATCCCACAGCACCAATCTACCATGCTTGTAATTCTATCAAAAAAAGAGAGACATTTAGTTTGGCATGAATTCTTTTTGAGAAACCCATGTTGACTCTTAGTAACCACAGAATTTATTTGTTCAGGCATCCAACTGTTTAACAATCTGTTCTAGAGCCTTTCCTGGTATTGATGTCAAACTGATTGGTTGAATGTTAAGTGAGGCGTCCTCACTTTTGAGGATGGGGACAGCATTAGCCCTCCTCCAGTCTGTTGGGGACCCTCCTGTGTTCCAAGAATTCTCAAAGATGAACCCCACAAACTATTGCTTTTGTTCCTCTCAGCAGGGAATCACTTATCCCCACCACATGTTTCTTCTATTTTGGGCAAATGGCAGGAGCCTTTCCATCCATAATATTCTCTAGGATTACCTCCATGCCTTCTGAGGAGTGGGGCTGTTGTCCCTGTTCCTGCACTTTATAATCACTGATTAAGGGATAAATTCATAGCTCTAAATCTTTAACTTCATTCTTGTTAGTTCTGTCTCTGTGTGTCATATTTGTCCAAGTGTCTGCCTCTTGTGTTTGGGAACTGTCCCTATCCCTAGAGGCATTCACTATGTTTTACCTTTCAGGATAATTTGCTCTGCAAAAACACCTTTTCTTTCCCTGATAAATTGAAATGTGGACACATGGGCCTCAAACTTCCTCATCTTCTTGGCTAGCAAAGCAACCAGCTTGCACTTGCTCCAGGTGCCCCCTCACCATATACTCTGGCAAGGTATTTCATGGCACAGGTATTTCAGGTCATTGCAACAGCTCCTTCACCCTCCATGTTTACCTCTTTTTCATAGACAGTGGGCAGTGGCACAATATTCTAGGCCTCTCCCTCAAACCTCTCTCAAAATGCCCAAGTAAAATGCCTGTTGAGCTCTTCCTGTTTGCTGAGCTCAAAAGACTGAGGCAGCAATGATGTAGAGCTAAAGGCTGCTAGCTCTATCAAATTGGTCACTTGCTTCCTCTCAGCAGAAGCCTTGTTCTTATGGATTATGTACTCAGGTAGAACACACAGCCTCAAATGCACAAAATTTCTCAAGCAAGCCTTCGAACAGCTCAGTCAAATAAATGATCAGCCTTCACTCTAAAAACTCAGCTTCAGCTTCTTCCTCCTTTCCAAGCCATGGGTGGGTGGATGGCTTTTCAGCTTTTTTTCTTAAGTTGCACATAATCATGTGTGTTCATTTGCATGCATTTTTAATTTTAAAAGGGGGAAGATGGGATGGTGGAGATATTTTTCTAGCTGTAAAAAAGACATTGTAATAACAATTCTGGATCTCCTGCCTACACTTTTGATCAGTTTTTACCCTGGCCTTCCTCTTGGTTCTTCAATTCCATATTTATTCTCACATTAAGTATTTTAGACCAGTGCTTGGAAAAAGTTGTTGGATAAGAACTCTCCATTTCCTTCACCAATTGGCCATGTTGCTGAGGGACTGTGAGAACTGTTATAAAAAAAAGTAACTTTCCCAAGTTCTGTAAAAGACTTATAAACACCACCTTATATGTCCTTTTTAGCACCACTGACCGCTATACAAATTTACATGGTTCCATCATCCATGTAAAGATAACATCTGTTCTCTACAGTCCAGTCCTATGAGACAACCACAACTGTTAAGATTTGTAAGACAGAGAATCAAATCCTACGGATTAATACCAAGAATTTTCAAACTACAATGCCCACTCTGGAACAAATAAACAAGGTTATATTAGTGGTGGTTGTTCTTGTGTGCCTTCAAGACATTTATGACTTACGGTAACCCTAAGATGAACCTATCACAGGGTCTTCTTGGCAAGATTTGTTTAGAGGGGGCTTACTTTTGCCTTCCTGTGGAGATGAGAGAGTGTGACTTGCCCAAGGTCACCCCATGGGTTTCCATGGCTGAGCAAGGATCTGAACGGTAGTTTTGAGAGTCATCCAATGCTCAAACCATTATGCCACACTGGCTTTTTTTTTTTTTTTGGCTATACTGGTACTCAAGTATAATCTGAAGAATTGTCTTTATTTGTATGAAACTGTTAATGCTCTAAGATCTTCAGCAGAGACCCTTCTCTCTGTCCCACTATCTTTTCAGGTTTCTTCAATGGGAAAAAGGGAGACAGTGTTCTTAGGGGTTCCTGGTAGACTTTGGAAATCCTTCCTGAGGGAAAGCTAGGATGGCTCAGCTAGGATGGCTCCAAAGAAGGAACTGATTGTGATCGACTTTCAATGATGTGCTGTGCTCTTTTGTTGATTTCTTTAAAAAAGTAATGAATTTTTCCTAGCTTTCATTAACAGTGTTAATTTTTTAAAAAATAATTCTTTAAAACCACATTTATACTTGTTTGTTTGTTTTACTGATCTTTTGGTATGGTTTTTAACCTGTACAGGTCCTAGTCATTTAGTAATAACTGGACACCTTGAGTCCAATTATTGGGGGAAAATGGGATACAAATAAATAAAATCTCCTCCTTTTCCTCCTCCTCCATCATCTACTGTGGGATAGACAGAGAGGAAAAAGACAACACAGCACAATTGGTTGCACCTACAGTTTGCACTGAAAACCACTCAAAGGTATTCTATGCATACCATCATGAGCCATACTTCTTGCAGGCTTTGGCTGGGACAATGATAGTGCCTTACAGACCACACCCCTCCGGTCACAACAACAACAGGCCACATAAGAGAATTATGGACACAAAGAACAGACCAGATGCCATTTAGAGCTAGATGCTAGATCTGTTCCATAATGATTCTGGCATCATTAAACAGCATCTATAAAACCAGATATTCATTCATTAGGTTGAATACTCGAAGTAGCAGGCCATGGATTACAGGCTGCTGGACCCTGGCAAGTTTACAGAAAAGAAAAGAACAATTGAGCCACTGAGCAAAATCTCATACTGGTCCATGGCACAATGGGAAAGGAAATTGTCAGTGCCCAATAGTAAATAGCTTGAGAGGCACTGAAAACACACACACAGAGACACATTCCTCTGCTAGCAATCTCATTTTGCCTCAGGCTCATTGGTCTCTATCCAATTAAATATAATAAATGAAAACAAATTGGACATCAGAAGGGGAAATTTTCAAAACCAATGGAGAAATATATCAATCTCATGTACCCTGTAACTGACTGTAAAATGACTGCTCTTGAAAACAGGAATTTTGAAGTGAGATGGCAATGCGACATCACAAAAGCCTTCAAGAGATTAAATTAAATTCTAAATCCTGTGGCTTAAATCAAGATGGCTTATCATACCATATCATTAAAACAATTGTTATTAATGTGGTATTATCAGCAACTGTTTTGGTGAATGGCCATTGTTAACAGGGAGATTGTATAATGTGACCGACTTTACTTTCTGAATTTCATTTCCCTTTGTCACCATATAGATTTGTCTGGTAGTATGGCATTTGTTGTAACCTACAAACTGATACTAGAATGAGTCCCAACATTTGGTGCAAATGTATGGGACTCTTTCGTAGTATACAATTATAGCACTGTGATTACATTTTAGTTGCCATGGTTCCATTCTGTGGAACCCTGGGATTTGTAGGTTAAGGAGCCATGTTCAAAATTCTCAGCCAAAGAGCTCTAGTGCCTCACCAAACAACAGACTCCATGATTCCATATGAAGCAGTCAGGGCAATTAAAGCAGAACCATAGTGCTAGTGTGGGCTCCCTTGGTGTAAAAAAGCCCTAGTAAAAAGGCAGTGATTCATGGAATTTGAGCTTGGTTTGTAAGAACCCAATACTAAAAGTACATTTTCCCTTCTTTTCTCAAGTCTGTTTTCTTAGGGCCTTTCCACACTACACTGTTATAGTGCTATTACACCACTTTCAACATTCTGTGGAATTCTGAGGTTTACCAGAATTGTTTACCGAAGCCAAAGAGTTCACTGGCTGAGAATTCTAAATCCCCCTCCCTAAACTGCAAACCCCAGGATTCCATAGGATGTTGAAAATGGACTAATAGCACTATAACTGTGCAGTGCAGAAAGGCCCTTTGATGGAAGGTACCCCAGCGGTCATGTAGTCCAAACCCACCTGTAAAAGAATCTACCACTAAAATACCCTCCAGAACTGGCCATCTGTGAAGGGAGGAGCTGGGCAAGTCTGGCTGATGCCAGCTGATCACAACTCAGGAAATGCTCAGGTGGGACCTACAGGGGAGAAATATTAAAAAACTGAGGCTTATCTCTGACACAAAGCAAATAGGGAAAGTTGACACAGAGGCCATCTCCGCACAACACTCTTCTAGTGCGATGATTCCACTTTCAACCTCCTGGCCCCTCCCGGAACTGCAAACTCCAGGATTCCATAGGAGGTTGAAAGTGGAATCATCGCGCTAGAAGAGCGTCGTGCGGGAATGGCCAGAGAGAGGATTGTTTTTCAGAGAAATAGGAACAGATGGGATAGAGGCAGGAGAATCAGACAGAGGAAAGGACTGACTATGGTTTTGGGGGGCTGTAAATGATTTAGTACTTCAAGGATTAGAGTATTATTTACATATGTCTTAATAAACTTCCACTTGCTGGTTTTTACCACTCTGCCTGCCTGTTCATATTAAGTTTGGTGGAGGGCCTGGTCACACTTACTACAGAGAACTCAAGAAAACAACATAACCATTCATCCATAATAGGGGATCACCTTGAGACCTAAGTACCCAATCCAGGAAGGGATTAAGGGGGGGGAAAGGGCAAGGTGAATGACAGGAACCCAGGGTTGGAAATGCGGGGCCAGCCTGGCAAAGGAATCTGTCACCCCACCCAACCTCTGTTTAAAGAACTCTGATAGATGAGATCCTGCCACCTTCTAAGGGACTCTGTGCCACTGACAAATAACTCTTACCATCCCAAAGTTCTTCCTACAGTTGAGTTGGACTCTCCCTTCTTGTAATATCAATCCGCTTATGGTAATCCTGTCCTTTGGAGAAACAGAAAACAAACGTGATCCACCTTTTTCACAACACGTCTTCAAACGAGCCACAGATTGTAGAACAAGACTACAGTTGTATGTGCAACTAATCATATGCACAATGTAGGAGCAAGTTAAGAATATGAATCAATACAGTATATACCATTAGATCAAATGTTCCACAAAGTACTGCATATCACTGCAGGCTGCCTGATGACTAATGTTCTAGTTTTTCAAAGTGCAGGTTTCTCTTGATGTTGAGAATTCTTCTACAAGGAATTGATTTTGTGTTTGTTTCTTTGTGGCAAAGTAGCCCCTGCCAAAAGGCACAGCGAGGAAGCCCTTTCAAGCAGCACATGCTGAGGGACACAGAATAGATAGAACTGTATGTGCCGTGTGCCATCCCTCAAACTACCCAATCGTCTTTGATTCAGTGGACGATGCTGTCTTGTCAGCAGTACTGAAATAAGATGCAGTGACCAGATCAATCAGATTGTGTGCAAGGAATGCAGCAGGTGCTACACAACTTTTTAAAAAGCCACTCATTCTATTACTTGTTGCAATATCCAAAGAACAACCCTATTACTATTTCTTATTGTAATTGTATTATTCATTGCAATGATGAAAACAGGCATTTTGTACAGTACTCCTTACATTACCATTAGTTTTCTTTTGAAGGGGAGGAGCAGTTAGCATTGAGAAGACAATGGCATAAAGCTTGGAAAATTCCTTTGAAAACAACTGTAAAAATCTCCTTCAAACTTTTGAAAGTAACTAGAAACTATTACTCATTGTAGTATTAAAATAGCTTTGGTTTTAGTCATCTCATTACTTTTGAAATGTGGCTACATTACACTCTTATGACCCCCTAGGAAGTAGCTATGAGTTACTTACACTTTTCAGCTGAAAGCTTTGGGTGCCCGCTTGTCCTTTGCCTCAGGCAGCAAAATTATTTGGGCTGGCTGTCCTCTATGAGTACTCAGTACTTTGTGTGTGACATTTGATCAACTTGTTTTGAAAACCTCTATTACTCTGGGAGACATTTCTATGCCAAGGGAATTGGTTACTGAAGGTAGGGGAGCAGAGCAGAGCAATGTGTAATGTGTACCAACATGCAGAAGACTGGACATGCTTGCACCAGATCTCAACTGAACACAGCTTGTAAAAGTTACTGTTTTGGATTATAAGTTTCAGAATCCTCCAACCAACATGAACGCTTGCCATGGATGTGAAAAATGTTCACCAGGAAAAAACTGATCATTAAAATATGCATGGTTCCCAGAATGTTCATTCCGCAGCCCATAGTGCATGTGAAGAAGTTACATTGTTGTGTGGTTAGGATTACTGGACAGAGAAGGTGTGATGCTTAAAATCTGGACATTCTTGGGGCTCATTCATGCCACACAATTATAGCACTATTATTCCACTGCCATGGTTATATGCTATGGAGCCCTGCAACTTGTGAGGCACAGGAAGGTTCTGACTAAGAATTCTAAATGCACCTCCTCAAACTGCCAATAACAGGCCTAAATACGCTCAAAGAACCAGATCCTGTCTGATTTTGGAAGCTAAGCAGACTTAGCCCTGGTTAGTGCTTGATGGGAGACCACCAATGAATACTAGTTGCTGTAGGCTACCCTTCAGAGGAAGGAATTGGCAAAACTACTTCTGAGTATTCCTTGCCTAAGAAAACCCTATCAAATTCATGGGGTTGCCGTAAGTTGACAGGCAACTTGAAGGTGCATATACACACCAACTGATTCTGTCGGATGGACCCATAGCAGTTAAAGTGGAATAACAGTGCTACAATTGTGCCCTGTGAATGTACCCCAGGATAGATCAGAGGCTGACATCATATACGTTGAGATGGTAACTAATGGTTTTTCATTCTCCAAACGGATATCACTTTGGGGGATGGGAGAGGGGCTGTGGCTCATTTGAGAGCATTTCTAACAATGCAGAGAGTGAGACATTGAAAACTGTTAACACCTGGAGCTTTTACACTTGCTGTGTCCAAATTGCCTTGGAAACTATTTGCCCCTTTGTTTTGTTTGTTTCAAGGTCTAAACTGTATTAATTAATTAATTGATTATATTTGTATGCCACCGTTCCCCCAGTTTGGGACCCAAGGCAGCTTTCTATTTCTTTCTCTTAAGTGTTCAACTGAAGTTTTACATTACTGCAATGCTAGAAATTTGAGGACTGCAGTAAAAAAAAAAATGGGAGGCATAATTCTTATTGGGATGGGCAGTGCCCTCATTTTGTCCTCTCTATAGCTACAGCCCAGATTCCCCCACCTCTTTGCTTTGCTGTGAAAAACAGGAAAGTGGTCTTCCTTCAGCTGTTTCTGCTATTAGAAGTCCCTAGAAGGGCAGGGATGTTTAAAAGCTTTCTTCTTAAGGTGAGGAGCATACAGGCCTGCCTGGGGAATATGTGTGGCTTTGAAGAGACCATCTTGCCATGATGTGGAAGCTGTCATAGCTGATGGAGTGGAAGGCAAGCTTTTCTCTACTTCATCCAACATTCAGTAAAAATCTCGCTTTAGTCCTGGGACTTACCTTAGTCTTGGCAGTGCTCAAATCTCTTGAGGGGAACTTGGCGTGGATCCAGCCCCAGGTTCAGAACTCCACTTAGGAGAAAGCTGCTCTTATTTAATTTTCCTTTTTGCTCATTCATCACCTACTGACATAAAGGGACATTTGGCCCAACGCTGTAATTGTTGGATGCTTTTAATATGCCCCTACATCATTCACATGACAAGTTGCACGTATTACTGATGTTTCTTGTCTTAGATTCTGTAGCTATTCAAAGAAAAGGAGCAGGACTGAAAAAGGAGAAGAAACTGTATTTCAATCATTTACTATGATACTGCTATAAACCATTGACCATGCTGCCTGGGGGATTCTGAGAAGTGGTAGTTCAAAACAGTAAGGCCATTTTTTTGGGTCTGAGTGTTCCTTTTTCTGACCTGTATAATTAACTCTTTGTCTATTTGGGAGCACTTAGGAAATAGATTTATACCAAATCTAGGGCGGCCACATTGAAAACTGGAGAAAGCTCCTGTACCTTTAATAGTTATGTAGAAGAGGGCATTTCAGCAGCTGTAGCTTGTTATCTGTTTAAACAACAAGCAAGATCTACTGAAATTCTCTTTGCTACACAACCCATAAAGGTACAGAAGCCCCCTCACTCTGAGATTCTTAAAAGGACAGATTATTTTTCCATCTATTATATACTCCAACTTGCTGCATCCCAGCAGAGTCTCAGACGGAGTTCTTTCCCTGCAACTGTTACCTGATGCTTTTGGCTGGTGATGCCAGGGATTGGTTCTGGGTGCGAGGAATCTGCTTTACCTTTGAGCTAAGAGGACAAACTTCAAGCTCATTGGTGAGCCTAGTTGAATTTCCAAAGAAATACATATTATGATGCCTTATTTATTGCAGACATCACAGAGCTTTTGTGAAAAATAAAAGTTAAAGAAATTTCAAATAAATGGTTACTGTGCTTATTATTCTCTATGCTTCTTTTTATGCCAGGTTAGATGTGGGTAAAGTGGGCTCCATGCAAACCTCAGGGATGTTTTTGTAGCCCCTGGAATAAAAAAAAATGGAAGTATGAGTAGAGGCATATCTAGCATAAGCAGCACCTAGGGCAAACATGGAAGTTGTGCCCCTACTTGCTGGGGCACTGCCTTCCCCTCCTCTTCCTCTGCTGAGGCTGCTAAATCTTCTGGCATTTATTTTTTTTTTGCACTCCTCTGGCGTTGGTGCCCAGGGCATGTACCTACCTGCCCCACCCAAGATACGCCTCTGAATATGGGGACATTTTTGCCATGTTTTGCTCTTGTTAGCCTATTTTAGTCTTAAGTGAGGCCTTAAAAACCCCCAGGAAGTATTGTTTAAAATGGCCCTGGTGAGAAGAAAACATGACTAAATGCTTCTCATGTCCCTTAGAGGGTGTTCAGGGGCATATAGGGACAAACAATTGATGACATTTTTGCAGGGAGTGTGTGGTCCTCCGAGGAGCTGATGGGCCTCCTCCCAGGCTTCCTGCAATTGCTTGTTATAATTAAAGAAAAGGTCCAACCACTATGTGCCTTTAGGGGACAATAGAGGTTGAAAGCTGTAATGAGGCTTCCTTGGTGTGTAGCTTCTCTGTATAGTTTCTCTCCTCACTTTTAGACATATGGCCTCAAACTTGACTTCACTTTCTTTCACATTCCTCTTTTTTACTTTGCCATGTAGTCCATGGCCCCATCTTTTTTCTCTCCCAAATATGCAGTCTGCTCTCTCTTCATGAAAGGTGGAAAGAGTCTAAACACCACCTTCCATATAGGCTAACATGTACTGAAAGTTCAACGTTCTCTTAATACATTAACTTAATTACTCTTCCAGCTACTCAAAAAGTATCTCAATATATTCCCATTTTCTAGATGGGAAAACTGAAGCTCAGAGGTCGTTCAAGACTATCTTGTGATTCGTGATTGAGGTGTAATCTGAATTAAGGATTTGCTGGCTCGTAGGTTTATACTATTAAGCCATTTGGAAAAGTGAAAAAGGAAAAAACAAAAACAAAACTGAATTTTTGACACTTGAAAGCTGATGACAAGGTTTGTTTTCCCTTATGGCAATCATTAGATTGAGGCTTTTAGGCAGAGAAGATGAAGCTGTGTTGATGTCCTTGGCTGTCTAGCTATGCCCTTCACTATGATGAAGTCTATTTTCTGCTCATGGATGCAAGTATTGGACTACTTTGCTGTGCTTCACGATTCACAAAAGGAAAACAATCAATAGAGTAGTTTCTAGGCACCATTCATATGGGAGGGAGATAAACGGGAGGGCTGCTTATAAATGCATACTGTCAAGGATAGTGTGGTTTCTCTTCTTGCTGGATGACTAATGCTAATGCTTATACCTTGACTTGTCACCTGTTTACGTGTTATCTGATTCACTCAACTTAACCCTCATGTTCCATGCTTTAAAAGAAAAAAGAAATGCATTAAATGAATGGTGTTTTCTATCGTTCTATTGTTTCTATTCTATTGTTTCTATTGTTTCAGGACATTTCTGACCTTAAAGCAAGCCTATTACTGGATTTTCCTGGCAAGATTTGTTCAGAGGGGTTTGTCTTTGCCTTCCTCTCTCTGGGGCTGAGAGACTCTGACTTGCCCAAGATGACCCCAGTGGATTTCTATGACTGAGCAGGGATTTGAACCCTGATCTTCAGAGTCATAGGCCATTTCTGCACTAGGCTGTTATAGTGCTATTATTCCACTTTCAACAGCCTTTGAGGCCCCTCCCTAAACTGCAAACCCCAGGATTCCATAGGATGTTGAAAGTGGAATAATAGCACTATAACAGCCTAGTGCAGAAATGGCCATAGCCTAATGCTCAAACTGCTATACCCAACTGGTATTCCAGTATACTAATTTTAGCAGTAGAAATAGCAGGTTCATGTTTAATACACACATGTTTAATCCACTGAAAATTGCAGTACCGTCCTTTTCAATAGGACCAACTTATTGACAAGTAGAGAAGACATTTCCTCTTGGCATCATTAATGTCTCCCAAATAAGACAGCATGGTACTATTTGTCCCTAACTTATTGTATTGGTTGGCATAGATTTCTTGGACCATTAGTGTTTCAATTGTTTTTTGTCTGTTTAACAAAATTCTGTCCTAATGTGTGAGGGTTTAAAAAGGCATGGTATTGCATGTTTAAAAGATAGCTATACCTCAGTTAATAATAAAGTTAATGTGTTTCTGGGCATTGTTTCTTTAGCAGAAAATTTGGTACCAGAGGAAGAAATAACAGAGAAAGTACAACAATAGGATTTAACATTACAAAAAAGAAGAGTAGTTCATCATGCTTCAGCAAGCTCTTTATTCAAGGTTAACAGCACGACATGTGAAACAATGAGGTTAGGTAAGCCTTTAAGATAAACAAAAAAACATTTTGAACAAGTGGAAATGAGAGATAACTTGAAGGTTTCTTCCAAAATGCATCCAAGGATGACTTTTTCATTCACTAGTGTCCATTTTTCATTTTGGTGACCAAACTTATAAAATTATTTTGTAAAAAATATGTGGTGAGGCAGGCTTATCTGCTCTACCCTTTTCTCTCTGTCTTGCTGCTAGTAAGTGCTCAGCAATGGATTTTGGAGGCAGCTGCTGTTTAGTTTGCCTGCTGTAGGCAGCTCTGGCACACACAGCTAGAGTGTTATAGAACAGATAGAGACCCACGGATTAAGGAAAATTGTTTATTGTAGCCGGCACAATGTCTCAGTGGGATTGTTCCCAAAAGTCTGAGCCCTGCCTCTTCATATTCACAATAATTTATACATTTTTCAGTACAGTCATCACATGCTCAAGAAAAGGAAACAGATCAAGAAAGAAAACAGATCTGTTGTACGTAGGTTCCCACCAGTGTCTACATATGTTGCAAATCTTCTGTAGCGAAGCCAAAAGCTAGCGAGCCGAGCCAAACCGATAACATTCCATTATACAGGGTTCCATTGCATTCCCACAGTTCTTTACAAACTCAGAGAGAAATAACTGTTTTTCCCCATACCTTGAGGACATCTAGGCTGACCCACCACATTTCCCCCCTTTTATGCTGAATTCTTTAGCAATTCAAGTATAATTATTTGGTTTGTGCCATCAGAGCATAAGCAGCAGCTTTACCATCCATTATCTCATTCATTGCAGATTGAAATTACTTTAACAGGCAATGTACTATCATGCAAATCAGGATGCCTATTATTTATGCAAACAACAATCCTACAAACAGTATTTTTAACCATGCTAAATTCGGGAGCCAAGAGGTTAACCATGTCCATATATCTTCAGACTGCGAGTATGATTTTCTAATATTGGATACCACAGTGTGTATCCTTTCCACACTAGCCTCTATTACTCCAGATTCATTTACATAATGACAACATGTGGTATTCAGCCAGGCACACAAGCCCCCCTCACGGCTAAGGAGGTAATCAAACGCTATTTTGTGCTGTGCCAATACTGAAGCCAGAGAATCCACTTCTGTTTGTAGGAAACTCATCCCTTTTGCTGAGGAGTTGGCCAGCTTCTCCAGCTGGGCGGACAACTGCCGTATCTGCCTTACGTTAAGGGCAACCCCCACCCTGGGGAACAAAATGACTCCTCACCTCTCACCTTCAGTCAGATACGTGTTGTCAGGATCATACCCACAGCTTTCATCATAGGCCCTTTTCATCCTGGACCAACCAAATTGCCTATCCCAAGCTTCAACTGGTTGTTGCAATGGGTGGAAAGTAATTCCAACCACCGCTAAGCTCCCTATAGTGCATGTCCCATTCCAAACGGTGGGGGGAGAGCCTTTCTTGCCCATAACCCGCATATCCAATACATTCCAGGTGGCAATCCATAAATCCATTGATTATTGTGCATTACCGCAACATCCTGGATTTTGTTCAGGGGGTTAGCTCCTTTCTGATTTCCATACATAATCACCAGATCCATAGTGTCCCCCTGCCCACACCTGAAAGGGGTGGAAATATTTGGATTGGTCCTTTTACAATTTGCGTTGTTATATTCCAAAACAAAAATAGTTACATTACAGTTGGGGTAATTTCCCAAGGAAACTCTAGGCAAGGAGTATTGCTGACTACCCCTTGTCCAGAGGTTGCATAATACCCTTCTCGAGAGGTGTTACATCTCCTTACACACAAGGGAGCCAGAGGTACCTTTCCCATTCTGCTCAAGATAAACTGACCAGAATCTATTAAGGACCGGTCCCGGTTTCTGGTATATACATAAACCTTGGGTTTATTCCAGCCCATGAGGTTCAAGGTACCTACCGGTATTACTGGCCATCCCTGTGCATGGGAGGAGGGCCCGTAGGAGAATACCCAATAATCACTGCCATTAAGGGTGTTCAAAATCTGGTTGACCAGTTGGTGAAATTGATTCACCTCCCAGCCTCCCTGGCTCAAAAGTAGAATCCTACTCTTTCTTAGCTAAGGCTTTGTTTAACACATTGTTTACAGCAGACATGCTGCTGCAACCTGAAACCGAAAGTTTGTGTTTTTCTCATTCAACTTTCTGCTAATGCCAATGCTGCTAAAAGAAATTTCAGCTAGACAAAGGATGAGGAAGAAAGGGGCTGGGGGACATAAAAAGACACTGTAAACAGCAGCTTCACTATCAGAGGCTTTGTGAACTGAGTATGGCTGTATATTTGTCTGTCATCTCCCATCTAAGACTTCAGATAGACAGCTGTATACCACTGACTTTCCAGGTCACAAACATATCTTGCTTTCTGGAAAAGAGGTGTTAACAGAGGCCTTGCTAAGATTATTGGACTACAGCTTCTACAAGCCCCAGAGTGACTAATGATGTGAGACAGTTTGATAGGTTGCTAGGTCTAAGGCAGAAAATCTTCAAAGATGCAATTTTTATAGTACATAGAACAAAAAAATTTAATTTGTAGTGAAGCTGCACAATATATTCCCATGTTACATAGCTTCTGAGTTAGGTTTATAGCAAGTATAAGCTTTTGCAAAATGGTTTCCAATTCTTTTTCTCACTTATGCAGCATCTTAGCTGTGCTTCTGTTCTTCCCGGTGCACACACTGGTATAATTTGAGGTTTAGATGAACAATACTTTGAAACCCTTTCTGTTTCATTTGGTTTGTTGCTTTCCAATTTCTTTCCTCTCTGAAGCTTTGGAGTGGGTTCATTTATTTTTACAGTTGTTAGTGGGTTCATTTATTTTTACAGTTGTTATTTTTTTACAGTTGTTACAGATGTTAGACACCTCTCAGTTTTTACAGTTGTCTAACCACCTCTGTAAGACAGTGATGGGCACACTCCAAGCAGTACAGTGTGGAGCACTGCAATGCTGGGGCTTTGGTCTCTCTGGAAGGGGTGCTGGCTAAGTCAGCACCCAGAGTGATTGACAATAGGATTGATACGGAGAGGGGAGGGAGACCCCACCACCTAGAGGTGTTGATGTAGCCCCAGAGGGTTGAGGTAGACAGTGAGGTGACGGTGGGACTTTGGGTTGATTCCTGGGCCAGGGAACCCAGAGGTGCCAGCCAAGTATATGGACTTCAAAGAAGTGCTTGAGAAAAATGAGGCAGATATGCCTGGTGCTCCAAGAAGCCTGCCCCCCTACACCCCTTGATGAAGCGAAATAAAAAATATGAATTTTGTGAGGGGAAATCTGTTAAGTTGTAGTTAAAACATGATGGGCAATGTAGTCAAATGCTAAATCCAGTTTGATAGGGCATTATTGTTTGCTCTAATCCTAGGAAAAGTGCCATTCTCCTTGGAATGCAGACATTCATAAAAAGTTTCTGGAACAAAAAGTTTCTGAAACTGGAACAATGGGATTCTGTAAAAGCTGTTCTAAAATAGAATTATAGGCATGAGCAACTGTCTTGAGTCTGGTCAGCTTTGTAACTTTGTAGATAAGAGAGTTGGGCTCAACTGGATTGATGGGCAGCAGAGCAGCTAGCCATGACTTAAAGTTACCTCTAGCCTCATTAAGTTTCATTGTAATATTAATTTTCACACCCCCAAGGTGGAATCTGGTATTATAATTTGGGACCATCTATATGCTAATGGAATGATGTATTCATGATATGTATAGATTTGGACTAGCCAATCAACTAGCTTTTGTGCTTCTGTAATCATACTTGGCAGGTGTAAAGCTGTGTGAACAGCCTGTGATTTTTGGAGTGGTCTTGTCAAATTCTTCTTGGTTTGACTGATTCCCTGATTGCTGCAAGTATTTTAGGCAAACTGTTATTTTCTGTTTTGATTGAGTAGTTTATTTGAATGGGCACAGACAGCTTGATGATTGACAACCAACAGTATATCTGGATTATAGATAGCACAAGGGTTGCTTTCACTATTTTGTTAGTGGAAGGACTTTCCTATCAGGGGTGGGTGGGATCTGAGTGGGTTGCTTGCCATCATATTAGGACCCCAAAGCTGCTCTTGAACTTTCATAAGAAATACCCTGATAAACCAGGTCTGGTATAACATCATGGGGAAAGTCAAGAGGAGATGGATGGATGTGGTTTCACTATTCTCTACTTTTTTAACTGTCATGATGCTTTGCCTGACATAGCACTGTCATTACATTATTATTAATTGTTTTCATGTATTTCATGTTACTTGGGAGCTTTAGGGAGGATAAGTTTAGCTTGGGGGGCTGAAGGTTAGAGGGCCACTGCCACCTCTGCCAGGCTAGTCCTGCCCAGCTTAGCTATACTGTATACTTTTGCTGTATTTCCTTCAATGCTGAGTTTCCTTAGATGTTTAGGCGATAAGATGAGGAGCCAGACTGGAGCATGAGAGCCAAGGTCATTCTAAAGGACTATTGTGTGAGAATGGAATGTGAGTGGGAAAGAACTGGGAGGGGCAAGAGGTGTTTTAAAAAGTGCAGCTTGCGTTGTATCCTCACTTCTGACAAGGACGTTGTCTGAATGCTGAACTTTAATATATAAAAGTCAAAGTTTGTTTGTCTGTGTCAGGCGAAGACCTGATATGATTGGCTGCCTAAGAAGATTCTATGGAATCCCTCAGGTTTGCAGTTTAGGAAGGGGTCTTTAGAATTCTCAGCCAGAGAGCTCTTGGGCTTCAGTCAACTGTGTCTGTCTTGAATAAGATGGTTGCTATGGAGACAAGGCCTAGCAGCAAGAAGGAGGACAGTGTATTCCCTCAGGAAGCCAACCTCTGTATGTTAATAACTTTGAATACAGATTAGATTGGTGAATATGGGGAAAAGTTACATGTAAGAGACAAGAAAATTTGGGGAATTAAGAGACACAGTATCTCAAATCTTTCTAACAACTATTACCTATGAGAAAATAAAATCCCAGGCAACACCAGATATATATGCTAGTGTTTAATAAACACTTTCTGGATCTATCCACGAAGGCTGCTTATTGAGTTAGGATGAGACAGACATTACACTTTTGGGAAAGTGTTCACTTTGTAGTCTTTAGACATTGTACTTGGTGTCCATCACTGCTGTCGTAACTTGCAGAAGGAGCCAAAGGAAGAGAGGAAAGTATCAGAGTCTTTGAAAAACAAAGTTATAGAAGCCAGCCAGCTTCCCTTCGGCTACCAGTGAAGAAATAAATAGAATATCAGAGTCTGCTTTCCTTCCTCCTCGTGGAAATATAGGCTAATGCTGAGGCAGCAACATTTTCCATGCCCCTCAATTTATTGTCAACTTCTTCATGCACGCTATATTTAAGGAGAGGCAACAAATCTCATATATACCCAGGAAGTCAGATATATTCAGTGTTTAAAATACAGGGAACGCAAACTCTGCAACAAATGTAGCAGGATTCTTCAACCTGTATATATTGTATGCATGACTACTGTCATATGCATTATTTAGTCTGTACCCGTTTGCTCCTGTTGCAGTGTTGTGCGGTGCAATCCTGTACGTGTTTGCTCAGAATTGAAGTCCCACTGTGTTCGGTGGAGACTTCTCTCAGGCAAGTCTCCATAAGATTGCCTGGTGAGGCTATTAATGCTGTTGTTCTGTGTCTTCATGCCTGTGTCCAGTTCTGGGCATCAGGGAGAATATTGACAAACTGGAACGTGTCCTGAGAAGGACAACCTAGATGATTAAAAGTCTGGAAACCAAGGAACAACTGAGGGAACTGGCTATGTTTAGCCTGTAGAAGAAAAGACAGAGCAACAACATAATTTCATTGTAATATTTTTACAATCTTTAAATATCTGAAGGGATGTCATGTAGAAGATGGAGCAAGCTTCTTTTCTTCTGCTCTGTAGACTAGAACAAAAAACCATAGGGTTCACATTACAAGAAAAGCAACTCCACCAAAACATGAGGAAGAACTTTTTGCTGCAGGAGCTTTTGGACAGTAGAATAGATTGCTTCAGAGGGTGATAGATTCTCCATCTTCTGAGGTCTTTAAACGGAAGTTGGATTAGCAGTTTTCAGGAGAGCTTTAGTTGTGTATTCCTGTAGGAAGGCAATTGGATTAGATGGCTGTTGTGGTCCCTTCCATCTCTATGATTCTATGCCATCTCTGACTTATGGCAACACTTTCATAGGGTTTTTGCAAGATTTATTAAAGGGAGGTCACATTGCCTTTCAGTCTGAGGCTGAAAGAGTGTAACTTGCCCAAGGTCACCCAATAGGTTTTCATGGCTGAAATCCTTAAATGCTCCAACTCAGACCCTCAAACCATCTCAGAATCCTCGTTCCAACACATCTTCCCTTTCGGTGGGACATGGGTTGGAGAGGACTTTCTTTTTCTGGGTGTTTACATATATTTGGGGGGACTTTTGGTATGATGTGAAGGAAATAAATGACCTAAATAGTGCTGACAAAAGGTTTTACAATGGAGAGTGGGGAAATTAAGGGGAAAAGTTGAGCCCAGGAGCCAGATGCGTCCTTTAGGCTACTCTTTCCCTACTTTTCCTGAAGAGAGTGTCCTCTGTCCTTCCCAAAACTGTGCAAGTGCCGGCCAGGGATGTAAAAAATAGTGCCTTTTTTATCCTTAAGAAAAGAGGGTGTCTACGTATGTCCAGAAATCCTTGAAAGAAAATGGACAACTGCTAGAAGGCTTTTCACATCACAGGACCTTTTCTTGCCCATCTCTCCCCCCACACAAATGATTTGAGAAAAGAAACCCTTGGTTTGGAGCATAACTTAACCTTTTGCATACTATATTTTGTGCAAATTGTACTGCATTATGCACAAAACAGCTTTTGCACAAAAATCCCTTCTTTTGCATAGATGATTGTTTTGCAAAAAAAAAAAAAAGTCTCACAATTCAAAAACAACAAAATGCTTGAAATTTCATGCAAGAATGAAAAAAAAAATGCAGACCCATTTTGGCTTGATCAGGCTACAGTGACTTGACCTACATATGAATGTCTGTACATACCAGGCATTCTTCCAGTACTTTTACTAGAGGCATATCCTTCAGCTACAAGAGACAGAAACTTATTCTTAAAAATATAGAGGAACATCTATAATCGTCTTATCCTCAGAAGTTCTTTAAAGCAGGCTCACGTATGAGTAAGGCTCCAATACAGCAGAAGTTAGTATATTATTCAACATACCCAAAAACATCAGCAACAGCTTCATGGATGAGCAGGACAGGCTCCTTAGCCTATTGAATACTCTGCAGGTGTAATGGAAGGAGATCAGTTTCAACAAGATACAATACCAGAGAATCCAAAGCTAGTCATACCTCAAGTAGGCCCATTGAATGGATCAGAGTTTCAATGTTTGTGGTTAACATGGGGTTAACCCATAATATTTATTAGTGGTGTTTCTCTTGGAGAGCGGAATGGCTGGCTTACGTGCTTCCTGTTCCCATTTTACTGTCACAACAGCTTCGTTCATAATGTTTGGAATAAAACCATTGTTTTGAATTACTGAGTTGAGCATGAATTTAAATGCAAAGTAATGGATTCTGTTGGAAATGAGTACATTAGGAATGATTGTATAATATCTTTGATATAATTTTGTATTTCAATGTTGAACTTAATTCTTTTTTAAATGATTGAATCAACATTTAAATTTACAATTATTTCTTTTTCTGCTAGAAATTATTACATTATCAAAGTCATTGCATAATGCTTTACTTACCTCACCCCCCCGCCCCCATTGCTCACATCATGGTACCATGGTACCCCTGCAGGCTGAAATTCCAAAAAGTGTATCAGCAGCTCAGTTTTCTATTGCCTGGGAAAGTTTCCTGAACAGTTTTAATACAGAGTAAATTAATGCTGGAACCTATGCTATATTATGGTTGTAGTTATGAAGCTTCCAGCACCAATAAGCCAGTTATGTAGACTCGAGTTGATAGACTCGGACTCAAGCCGGACTTGCATCACTTCAGTGACTCAGTTCGGACTCGACTCGGCCATAAATGATGCACTGACTCGACTTGAGACTTGTATATTTTTAACGACTGACTTGACGCCCTTGGTTCAGTTAACATGATGCATTCATCCAGAAACCTTACGACTTTGAACAATACTTCCATCTCTTTTTGCCTACTAGTCACATGACAATCTCTCTTGTCACATGACAAGCGCAAATTGTAGGTGCATTTCTCAGAGGAGAATAGCAAACAGGTTAGGCAATGGGCTTGAGGCAGGCTTGAGGTCTGCTCAGCAGCCTCTCCCTGCTGCATATTGGAGGAGCCTTCTAAAACTTTTCCTAAGAGCAAAAGACAAGACACACCTCCAGAGTGCAGGGTGCATTTCTCAGAGGGGAACAGCAAATGTATAAGGCAACGGGCTTTTGAATCTTCAGTAATAGGGAGTAAGATTCCACACTATTCCCCACTTCTGAAGCTGCAGATGGCAAAATTGCAAATGTGGAGAACTGACTCTGCTTAAATTGTTAAAATTGAATTTATTTCACTCTATCCATTAATTCTGAAATTTTGGTTGGGATATAAAGTTGGCATCCAGACTTGAGACTTGACTTGGTACTTGACTTAAAAGTATCTTCAAGGACTTGAGACTTGACTTGAGACTTGAAGGTAGAGACTTGGGACTTGACTTGAGACTTGGAGCAAAAGACTTAAATACCTCACTGCAATAGGCTCACGTTCTGTGAGGGTTTGGAAAGTGCATAAACATTCTAAGGGCAAGGGCAAAAAAAGCTGTTTGTTCCCTGCCCTATCTTCCCGGAAAGTAGATTAGGCACAGAGATAGCAACCAGCCTAGGGTCACTCCATGAACTCTGTGCTAGAAAGCTTGGATCTATACCTTGAAGGCTACTGTCATATTTTGCAGGCTCTCAAACACAGCACAGTATAACTTACCCTGTACCTTTGAAGGACGTAGAAGCAGAAAGAGAGACTCAAATTCTTGCCATATTGAGAACTGCCCATCTTGAACCACATGCTGAACAGCATGGTCAGCAGTGCCATTTTGTTTATTTTAGTTTCCCAACTGCTAGAAATTTGTTCAAACCATGGATTGTAAAAAGTAATCTCCCTTCTTTAGGGCACAGTGACATCTGGTGGTTTATGCCTCTTAAGGTTATGAGTACTGATTACATTCACTTTGATTTCCTGAACCTATTCCAGTGCAGTGGGTATGCCTGTCATCTGCACTGCTGCCTTATGAAGCTTCTATTTTTGAAGAAGGAAGGGAGGTGTGTGTGTGTGTGTTTGTGCCTTTAAATTGCCTGTCAACTTACAGTGACCCTGTGAATTTCATATCATTTTCTTAGGTGAGGAATATTCAGAGGTGTGTTTGCCAGTTCCTTCCTTTAAGATATAATCTACAGAACCTGTTATTCATTGGAAGTCTCCCATCCAAGTACTAACCACAGCTGACCCTCCTTAGCTTTCAAGATCAGATAAGATCTGATGCCTTTAGGGCATTTAGGAAGGGAATACTTGTTACTGAGAGAGTAACTGGTTGATAGAATAGTCAAAATGATTAGAGGAATGCAGCATATCACAATGGGAGGGCTGAAAAGATAATGTACAATTACATTTTGGGATATGTAGGAATTGACTGGATAAACAATAGGATGGTTCTGGTTGCATACACTTCCCCTCCAGTCCTTTTCTCTTCATGCATTTTCAATAATATGATGGCGAATATAGGGCCATGCTTGCTGGCCATGCACCCTACCATCTGTACACTGGTACTGAAGATCTGCCATGGAGAAAGTGTCCTAGGAGCTAAGGCTCCTCATATTTTTTGGAACCCTGTCTGAGCACAGTTCTAGATAACACAGAGATCTAGATCAGAACCAATACTTGAATGATGGTGTTACCATGCCATGCACAGGTACAGTATAACTGGTGAGAAATATCATTTCTAATATAAAAATCATACACTTATGGCTGGATGGCATGTGAAAAAGCACTCTGGTTGGAAGCCATGTACTGAGACAGATGGCCAGGTTGTAAATTCAAGATTAGACAGGAAAGCCCTGGCGCTGAAGGGCTGGTGATAATCCTCTCAATGACCTAATCTTCAAATACAAGAGCAAATAAGACTTCCCTGGTGAAGCAGCCCATGGTCAACATCCTGTAACCTCTACTCACAGAAACTCTCCTTTGTTCCCTCACCAGTCCAGACATTAAGAGGCTATCACAACTCCCATCAATGCTTTGTCACCTGAAGTTAAGACCATTAGTCCATTCCAGCCCCCTTTTGTTTGCTCTTTCAGAAGGCAATTCACACTTTCCCCTCCAGGGCAGGAAAGAGGATAATTAAACCCTGGCTTCAAGCCCAACAATCCCTAGTACCTTGGATGTTCATTGGTGTGTCACTCTATCTGTTGGCTCCCAGGTTCTTGTGCTCTGTGCTACTCTCAAACTCTTGTTTGAGCCATTTTGCTTTGATTTTCTGCCTGGAACAGTAAATTATCACTCACTTCACCCCAAAGTCTTCCACTATTTAACCTTCCTCTCCTTTCCCTTCACTAGCCTGGTGTGGTTTGTGAGACTGCTTCATTGTTTGCGTGCGTCTGTGAATCCCCCAACAAAAGCATTCTTTTGGCTCTCAGCTGGGGTTTCACAGTTAGTACTGACGTACATGGGTGAAAGGGTTCCACAGACCTCCTTTGAGCTTTAATTCCCTAGATTCTTAAGGACCTCAAGGTCCTCCATCTTTTGGGTAACAATGAGGGCAGACTTGGTGAATTATATGATAGTTGTTCATGCTGGCTGGGTGATTCCAGGAACTGTAGTCCAAATAAGTAGCTTTCCTAAATTTTCATAACAGACATGGAATCCAGCTCATTTCTACTGGCATGGTGTCAGCTTTATGAGAAAGCAGGGCTCCACTGTTTAGTGGGCTTGATCCTTCCCTTCCCTGTAAAATTCCAGGATGGGTTATAACAGATATCTCCTTCATCTTTTCTAGCCTTTCATAATTGAATTAAAAATTCTTTGTAGACAGATTTGAAAACAAAGATTAGAAAGCTGGGAAAGGCAATAAACCCAGAGTTGACAAACAGGGCAAGATACTCATTGACTTTTGGAAATAAATGTCTGTCTTGATGGATAAAATAAATGCTTATAAGACCAAGAGTCATAAAATGACAGAAATGAGTAAGCGATCATTTAGTTCAAAATGTGTTATGCCTGTGATTCTCCAGCTGTTCCTCCCATTCTTTGCCAACATTTATCACAGAGACAGACTTGCTGAATCATAGCAAACCGTTGCAGAAACTGGATCAATGTTTGTAATGCCTTTGTTTAGAATGCTGATAGCAAGATCAAAGAAAGAATCCATTACAGCCACAATCAAATACAGAATTATCTGCACCTTGGATTTCCCAAAGGACTGCTTATAATAAGCCTCTTTCCCAACCTGGTGCTTTCGAGCTGTGTTGGGCTACAGTCCCCATTCTCCCCAGCCAGCATGACCAATGGTCACAGCCTTTCAAATGCTTCAGTGAGAAAGTGCTACCTTTGAGTCAGAACTCCATCTGTGCACACTGAACTCTTGGTAGGTAGGCTTCTTCATTCATTTCAACAGAAAGGGCAGCATGAATCTCTCTTTGTATATGCTACACTCCCCCACTTAGCTGTGTATTTTCCTGCCATGTTGTGAGTGGGGCAACTACAGAAAAATTGTTGGAAAATTACCAGCATTCTCTTCCCCCCATTTCGTTGTTAGAACAAATGGGATTATTTAGCATAGGGCTTCCTTCCCTGTTTGCATGCTAGATCTCTCACATTTCCTTTCTCTGCATTTATTGGATGATAATAAATGCCTTTAGTGCCCAGGTCATCAGATCATCAGATCATGTGACCCAGAACTGTATCCTGATAGGAAGAAAGTTAAGTCTCCCCAGAAAGAGGAGGAGACATCTTTAGTCTTCTTTGTTCCCTTCTTTTGCACTCTCATGAATCCTACCCTATGCTGTCTGCAAGTTCTGCAACTATCCAAACAAGTTGGTGAGTGAAACAATACCAGAGATTGTCCTCTAATTCTTTAGCTAGTCAAGATAGCAAACTCTCAATGTAAATGTAAATGAAGAAATCATTAGTAAAGTTTTAAGTCTTTATTCAAGCTACCTGTGTTTGTTGCATTTAATTGGATCAAGCATTTTCAAGCTACGAGTTCTTAAACAGAAAAGGACTTTAACTCGCTTCCTCTGCATAATTCTGCTAATTAAGATTAAATCATAACCAGTTTAGTCTTATTTTCTACAAAAATTAGTAGTCAAATATAGTATTTGGCAGATATTGAGCTCTGTTTCAGTGGTTCTTAATCCTTTTTAGAGTCATAGGCCATTTCTGCATATTATCTAGCTCCGTTGTCTTCTGGGCTTCGTCATGGCAGTGCCTTTCCCCCCAACTCTCCCCTCTGTTGCATGCAGAAGGGAGCGTGAGGGACATGCTCTGTCCTTCCAGACTGCAGCTGGCCTTCTTCCCTGCCTGCAGTAGGGGAGGAAGCACACAGATCACACTTCCAGCCCTTCTGCATGGCCAATTGCAACTGGAGGTTTGCGTGATCAGTGGCCATTGATGGAGAAACTCTGCCAATGATATAGCCTGTGATCGCTCTGGCTGGTGATTTGAGAAGGATGGGGAAGTGTTGTTGTGGCCTTGCTCCTCTGGTGTCCCCATGCCAGGACACATCATCATCATCATCATGCAGAAAGGGCCATAAACTACTTGGACATTTTAAAGAAAATTAGAAAGCCACTCCCTATAACATGGGACCTTCCCATACTACAGCATTATGATGCCACTTTAATTGCTATGGAATCTTGAGGTGTGTAGTTTGGTGAAGCATTAGAGCTCTATAGCAGAAAATTCATCAAATCATAAAGGTGGAAGGAGCCCTATGGACCATCTCCTCCAACTTCCTACTCAATGCAAGATCTCTACCAAGAGCATCCCCAGCAGGTAGCTGTCCAACCTCTTTTTTTAAGACATCCAGAGAAGGATCTTACCATCTCTCTTGGCAATTGGTGCCCTTGCTGAGCTTCTCTCAGAGTCAAGAAGTCCCTTCTAATGTTTAATCCAAATCTACTCTCCTGTAGCCTAAAACCTAGTTCTGCCCTCTGAGGCAGCAGAGAAAAAGTCTGCACCCCCCTGTTTTTGGCAGCCCTTGAAGTATTTAGAATGCCATCACATCACCCCTCAGTCTTCTCTTCACCACACTGAACGTGCCCAGCTCCTTCAGTTCTAAACACCCTTCACTAAACTTCAAACCCCAGGATTCCAATTGGTGTTGCCATGGCAGTTACACGGAATCAAAATGTTATAAATGTGCACTGTGACATCTATGGTGGTTACTGCATTTTATACCCTAGACTTGTTTGAAGTGAAACAATACTTTAATAACATAGCTTGGCCTCATTTCATTTCCCTCAAAAGACAATTTTCAAAGTAAGAAAAAGGATGTTAAAGAGGGGGAAAAGTATCCATTTTTTATATCTTGTTTATGGACCTCTAGAATCTCATTCATGGACTCCCTAGAGGTCTGTGGGGCACAGGTTAAGAACCTCTGCTCTATCTGGGGTACATTGAAAAGAAATAACAGATGGTTGGCACCATGTCAGTTCTGTGTACATTACAGCTGGCTGTTCTGTTTTCAAACCCAGAAACAGTTAATCATCACACTCCTCTTTTTATTTTAACCAAAGTACAAAACCTGAAATCAAGAACCCTGTGTATCCAGGAGTTTCTGTTACTGTCTATGATGGGTGGAGTTTCATGCAAACAAAAATGCTTTGTCTCACTTTTGTTGACTGTGAAAGAATCTTGCTACAGACTGCCACACAGGATTATTTTGCTGTGGGAGCAGAACGGGTCATAGTGAGATATGGATATTTGTTTGTGGGCAGAGGTAAGCAGTTGTGACCCTCCAGATGGTTTTGACCTATAACACTCATTTTAGTCCTAGCTAGAATAGGTAATGGTGCATGATTATGGAAGTTGCGGTAGAAAATAAACCGTGCTGAACAGGGTTGTAGTTACAGGAGGAGGAGGAAAAATGAAGACATTACCTTCACAATAAGGATTCTATTCCCCTTTTGGAATTTTCCTTTAGTCTTCAAATTTCTATCATTACAGCAAGTTAAACCTTCAGCTGAGCATTAAAAAAGAGAATTTAGGTATCCAAAAAAACAAAAAACAAAAAACAAGCGGGGCAGGCAAAAAGAAAATGCAAACACAGTAAATAGTAAGGCCATTTCCATACCTTACTCTTTTCTGATGTTGTCCTGGTGTTATCCTGGCAGTGCCTTTGGCCAGGATGGGAACATGTCCCCAATGCTCTGTGCCCAGATGGTTGCCTGCAGATGAGGCACAAGCAACACACTTCTGTAGTGCAGCCGGAGTCTTTCCTATGCTGCACTGGGGAAGGAAGTGCCTTGACCGTGCTTCTGCCTTGTTCCACATGGCCGCTGGTGATGGGAGCATCACACGATCATGAGCCATTAAGGGATTTTTTTCCGTTAATAGAATATCTCATGAACACATCAAGTCAGGATGCATTGGAAGTGAGACTATGATGATGTGCAGAAGCACGTCTTGCAGACCACCAGCAACATGTCCCCGTTGCAGGACAGCAGTGTTGTTCAGAAATAGCCTAAGAGTTTTAGCTGTGAAGGATTTTCAGTATCTCAATTCTCTGCAGTGTTAGAAATTTGAGGACTAAAGAAAAATTTCCCCAGGGGCAGAATTCTTACTTTTGGGGCATAGTTCCACATTCTGCTTCTCCCCTTGTAGGTGTACTCCTGCTGCTGAAGGGTTGTGAATACCCACACTGAATAAAGTATTCAGTGCACAAAAACAGTTACTGTAGAGTGCAACTCTTTGTGTGTGTTGGCAATTGATACTTCATTTTTATATTTTAGGACAGATTTTAAGCAGCTACTACAGCTGAGACAAACAAATGATTCTGTGTCAATCAGGTCTGTGAACTTCATGAAATGATTCTGATTTGTTGCATGCCAGCTTCCAAAAATAGACACCAAGAAAGCTAAATTCAAGAAGATCATGATAAATGGGCTAAATTATTTAAATTGCATTGCTAGAAATGATATTTTGTTATATGTTCTGTAAAATCAAGAGCTATATGAAACATTGGCCAAGACAGAAAGATTATTTCCTTGTGGTTTAGGGTCAAGTGAGGAATTACTCTTCAGCACTTTTGTTGGCACTTGACATTAAAAAAAAAATCCCTGAGGAATTACTTTTCAGATAAAATCTTCCTTATTGTGGTCTGTTATGTTTGATGTTAGATCATGTGTGCCATAAATTTTTTCTTATACAGTGTTAAAATGTGATAGGGTAGCAGTTGTAAAGCATTAACAACGCTGGCTTGTTTTGTGACAGGATTAATGAGAAACATGCAATTCACAATTGCCAGAGGTTTTGATAATTGTGTTATGCCTTTCCCCCTTTTCCTTCCATAGCGGCTCTAGCTTTTTCTTCACTCCCTTTTAAAATACAGAATATGTCAGTTATTCAAGTTGCTCTTGCCTACTGAATGCAATGCAGATATTTCCATATTGATTTAAAGAGGTGGGAAATGAGCCAGAGTTGATTTTTGCATTACTTGTCCTCCCAGCTTGGAATATAATCTTCCAGATGAAGTCAAAGTATGTGCAATTCCATTTGCTTCCATCTCTAATTGTCTACCTTGACTGTGACCTTTCTTACCCTCTCTTGATATCCCTATTCTACTGTGGAAATTGTGTACCTTTCAGGGCAGAGATCGATATCTTGTTTGCTTTCTTTTTTAAATTATGTATAAAATGATACGAAAGAAACAATAATGAAAGCCAAGTCAACAACAACAACAACAAAATGCTTTAGACCAGGGTGAGAACCTCTGGTCCTTCAGATGTTTTGGCTTTTAACTCCTAGAAGCTGCATCGAGCGTGGCCAACAGGAGCTGAAATTCAACCTTTCTGGAGGAGCAAAAGAATTTGTTGTTTCCCATAATGACAAATGACAATGTTTAATAGGTAACACATTTCCTTGCTTGATGTGCTTTTTTTAAAAAAAATCCCTGAGGAATTACTTTTCAGATAAAATCTTCCTTATTGTGGTCTGTTGTGTTTGATGTTAAATCATGTGTGCCATCCATTTTTCCTTATACAGTGTTAAAATGTGATAGGGTAGCAGTTGTAAAGCATTAACAATGCTGGCTTGTTTTGTGACAGGATTAATGAGAAACATGCAATTCACAATTGCCACAGGTTTAAAAAAACACCCTTTTCGTTCCTTAAAAATAACATCTTACAGTTCATAAGAGAATGGCTTCAAAGTGGAAAAATGACATCAAATGATTTCTTAATATGCCCTTTAAAAGAAACTTTGAGAAAAATAACCATAAAATGTTGCTTGCTAGGCCAGTAAAAAAACTCTGTTCCTGCTCATTACTTTTGAAACATAAGTTTCTTAGCCCCTTTGATGGGGAATAGGACATCAAAACTCTTAACCTACATGTTTTGGATATCAGCGAGGCCCAGCTGTTCCATGAATGCTTCCAAAATGCCAGACTTCTAACCATTTCAGTCATTCACAGGAGCAAAAGAGTGGTGAGACCATCCAAATTCTCCCCCTGCAGAAATAGCAGGCTTAGGTTTGTGCCAAGATCAGCCACCAGGAGGTGAGCGAGTCAGAGCAGGATCAGGTTTTGAAGTTTCAACATGGGCCCTTTTTGCATGCAGTTTTTTTTGCGCGAGGGCCCCTTGAGCCTCGCGTAAATGGGAGCATCGGTCCGTACGACGCACTCCCATTCACACAACGCTCAGGAGCCTAAAGCGGGATGCGCGCACATTTTCTTATTTTCGGCTCTAAGCCAAAAATACTGCGTGGTCGCGCAATGCTTGCGGGGCCCTCGCGCACTTACCTGCATGCGGTGCGCCGATCAAGCTGGCCCGGTCACACTTCCTCCCCCAGCGCAGCCTACAGCTCCCAGACTGCGCTGTGGAAGGAAGGGGCGGGGCGCTAGTGCAACGGTCTGGCCCCTCCCAGAACTGCAAACCCCAGGATCCCATAGGAGGTTGAAAGTGGAATCATCTCACTATAAGAGTGTCATGCGGAAATGGCCCTAGATTTGGTGGAATTAACATCCTTCCTGACTGGATGGCAGAATCTTAACATATATGGCTGGTATGCACCTTCTAATTTTGAGCAGAATCTCATCCAGCTCTTCAGAACTACTTGGGGAGGTGGTGGTGAAGGATAGCATTTCCAGAGTTATAACTGGAGAGGACTCCTTCATTTTTAATGGTTGGGTGGAAGAGGAAATTTCAGTAAGTGTTGTTTGTTACCTGGCTGCATAATGAGCAACACTTGCTGATTTTCCCCTCATCTGCACAACGATTCAAGATAGAAGGGCTGTCCTTAGTTTTCAGTCTGGCAACCCTAGTGAATGAGCTGGGCATGCTGGAGTTTGTGATGGAGAGCCTGCTGAAGAGCAGTTCCTCAACATCCTCTCCCTTTCCCTGAGAAAGACTTTGTTTCCTGAGTGGGTTGCTGGCTCTCTGCTCTTGCCTCCTCCTGTAAAATTATCTTCCAAGGCTTGGACAGATCCAACATCCTCTCCACATCCTGATGGCTTCCTCCTCCCTGGCTACTGTTTTGGCTTTTCTGTGTTGCTCCCTCTCCCAGCAGCCAGGTGACCAATAGCTTCCAGCATTTTCCTCAGCACAACCACCTGTAGCCACCAGCAGGAGAGTGGCAGTCCCTGAGACCACTCACAAGATGACAGCTAGTGTCTCCAAAGTCAATGGGATGGTAAATCCACTGTGGGTTTTAGCCCAAATGTTAAAAGAGATCTTCCAAATGCTGAACCCTGTCCCCAAAATACATTCCGTCTCTTGGATGGCTGCTTTAAATTTCAGACTAGAGCCCAAAATACATTCATCAGTCCAGTGAAATCTGAACGACCAGCTAGATATCTTTCCCCCTCTTTTATCCACTTAGTCATATGCCCCCGTTCAAGCAGATCAATAGCATAAAAAGATGGATTTTCTTCCTATTCCTTTAGTGCACATTTCCAGGACACACACTCCAACTGTAGCTTTAAAGCTGCTAGCAAGAAAAAGCACACAATGACAGGTTGTCAGTTGTTCCGGGTTCATGAATCTGGAAGAATAGAATATGCCTCTGTCCGAACACATAAAGGCTTCTCTGTGCTCTCTTTCTTTATGGTGTTCCTAACTGCAATGGATTCCTCCACACATGAGTGCATCCTTTATCTACATAAAGGTGTCTGGGAACACATGCACTGTAGCATAACCTGAGTGTTATTTTTTAAAAAAAGAGTTTCTATTGTCTCTACATTTTTGCTTATTTAGTTAGGGCACAACCCATGAAATTAGGCCTCTGTTTGCCCTCCTGTACACAGTTTAAGGGTACTGGACCCTGAATTCAAGATGTCAGTGGGGAATGCTTTGTCATGATGACATGTCGTAGCATGCCCAGGATTCTGCCACAGGCATTACTCCTAGGTACATAATCAGTTAAGGTGAACTCATAGAAATAGATGCTGAAGTGTGCTTTAAATGACAAATGAGCTCTTGAATACAAGGATGGGATGGATAGTTTCCAGGGATCAAAGGGTAATTCCCCCCCTCTCCAGCCATTAAAAAAAATTAATCAGGGTTGAGAGCCCCAAAAGAGCAAATTGCATAATTATCACCCTGGACTAAACAAATTACTACAAAAAGCAATATCCACAGAATAAAGAAAGATGACTGGAAATCAACTTGAGGCTTATGTCTTTGTAAGTGGACTTAAGTGCATGGAAAATAGAACCAAGTGGTTTTGCAATGTCTAAATTTACCTAGGAGCTGTATAACTATAACACTATAACATCCAGGAGTCCCTTGCACAATGGTAGCCAGTGGAGTGATTGATATGCCATGGTCCTGATGTCCAATGGTCACCTATACAAATCTGGACACTCTCAGTGTGCATCCAGATACTAGCTAGGAAATGTTGGAGTGCAAAAGGAGGGTGTGGTGTGCATCAGAAATATCTCATGTGTGCCAAAAGTATCCAGTGAGCATCAGAAGTTCTCAGAGTAAGCAACAAGTGACTGGTGCAGATTACAAGTGCTCATTGAGCATCAAAGCACTCCATGTGCACTAGAAGTACACACTAGAAGTGCACATTGGAACACTCTTGCTGGTTCCTGGATGTACATTTTTGCAATTTAACACGGTTTTGTTGCATTTCTGCAACAGAGCCACAGATCGATTAAGATACAAAATGTAGACTGTGATTTACAGTGTCAGGAACTGAATCCACACATGTAAATAGTACAGTGAATAAACACTAATTATTTGGAGTGAGATACATCGTACAAGACTTCAGTGAGAAGACTAACGTTCAAAAGCAAAAGCCGAAGTTTTACAATCCTCACTGTTCCCCTCTCTTTTCCAAGAGACCTTGAAGCTGTGAGAGCTAAACAGAGCTTATCAGTGCATTCCTAGCTAATTGTTTATCTGACAGTCTCTGGTTTCTAGGCTTCTTAGTTTTAGCAAGCTGCTACTACTGCTGGACTATATATCCTATTAGCATATGGGATATACGGAGAGCATCCCGACATATAGTCTCGGCCAATATTCTTATTTGGAAGGGTTGTACTCTGTTTTGCTTATTGATTCCACAGTACTGAGCCAGTACGGTGTAGTGGTTTGAGTGCTGGACAAGGGCAATGGGAAACCAGGGTTCAAATCCCTGTTTGGCCATGGAAACCCAACTGAGTGATCTTGGGCAAATCATCATCTCTCAGCCTCTGAGGAAGCCAAAGGCAAACCCCCTCTGAATAAATTATGCCAAGAAAACTCCATGATTGGTTCATTTTAGGGTTGTGTAAGTCAGAAATGACTTGAAGGCATGTAACAACAGCAATCCATTTTGGACTGGCATTCTGAATACCACCCAGCTTGCTTGCAGAAAACTTTAGAGTTATATTAGTTAGCGAATGATAAATACTAAGAAGGTGTTTGAAGGTGTTTGACTTTTATCCTGATCCCATGTATGTGGACTGGATTGTGAGTTACTTTACTCCAGCTATGTTTTATTTACTTAACCCTGTGAAGAACAGATTTATAAGCATCAATGCAATTACATCTAAATGTTTTTAATATTCTCAGAAAGAAAAAAAAATCCATGGTAGAGGCAGGAGCCTGAGCCACTAGGAAGGGCTAGTTTTGCATGCTGTTGCATGTTCTGTCAGATACACTACTACCTGTCTTTCACTAAGGGACAGAACTAAACCAGTGGGCCCCATAGATTTCAGCCAGTTCTAATAACACTGTATGGAAACCATTGCAACTAGGTAACATTCCTTTAATGGGATTTTACCAGTTTCTATGGGACTTACTTGTAGGTTTGCCTAGAATGCCTGTTGAGGCCCTAGTCTTGCTGTGGAACAATATGATAGGGTGCCGCTTTCAGCCCAATCAGTGTTGAGCATCCTCTCCACCATGGCAGAACCAGAGCAGCTTTCCATTTCTTCAGAGAGCTGTGGGTGATCAAACAGGCTGGAAAGAGTGGCAGAAATCACATATTTGACTGAACACAAACTTGAACTCATAATAGGGCCCATCAGATAGTGATAACCTTTGCAAAGGATGTTTACTTCTGCACCCCATTGCATGGTCTAGTTGAGAAGGGGCTGGTGGCTTCCAGCCTGCCTTCTGGTCATCAGAGTCATGAAGCTAGGTGCATCTGTGGTATAGTTGCTTGGATTAACTCTGAGCTAGATGCCAACAAAAGTACGTGGCAGCATTTTGCTAATGACACAGGCAGCCAAAGGTTTGAGCTACATGTGTGGGGTGGTTTGTTTTGATAGTGTGCAACATTTGTATACAGCTAATATCATCATCATCATCATCATCATAGTTGTGCATGTGAAACTACTGCTCATGTGATAGTGCAGTGAAATACACAAAGTAGCATGGGAGTGCAAAATGCCTCTTGGTATTGTGCATTGAAATTATACAACATGTTGTCATCTATGCACATTGACCATTGATTCACCTGTGGTGCTTTCCATTGGTACTTAACCATATATACTTGTGTATAAATTGACGTCATGTGTACGTCAAGGGCAAGTTTTGGGGTCAAAATTATGGATTTTGCTATGGCCCATAGATAAATTGAGGGTCTTTCCTCAGAAACGAAAAAAGCACCCACCCTCCCTCAAGGGGCCAGCTGCCCCTGGCCTCCACCACCATTTTCCTGTTCAGCCACTCCAAAAGGTCTTTGGCCACTCTACTCAAAGAAGAGGATTTTTTTTTGTGTGTGTGTAAACATTATGGTACATTAATTCCTATTGAAAAAGGACCATCCACTTGTCTGAGTAGAGTGGCAAAAAATGAGAGCTTAGTCCATCCTGGAAGAATCTAAAAAAAATCCCACTGACTCCCTCTACTTTCTCAACAGTCCTTTGAATGGAAGTGCCAAAGAGACACTGCCACCATTTTAATATCCAGGCATTCAAAAAGGCCAGAAGCATCACTACAGCACAGAGGGTAGAGTGCATTGGTGCTTCTTTTAGGTTCTTCTGGGACAGACTAAGCTTTTACCTTTTGCCACTCTACTCAGAGAAGGGGATGCTGCTTCTTCTTCTTCTTTTTTTTTAAGAGTTAAGGTACAGTGCTTACATTGACCCATGGATAAATAGACCTGTCGGGAGATAGTTTACAGCACCAACACAAAATTAGCTGATGCTCTCTTGACACAGTGCCTCAGAGGCAATCTTAGATAGCAGAGTTCATAACAGCAAAAAGCATGTGCAGCAGAGTACAACTACAGCAAAAAGACATTAGTGCTCTGACCACTCTACCCACTGGTTAGTTACTCACAGACACAGAGTTTGTCATCCAAAATGCCTAGAGGCTTTAATATTCTCAGTTGCAATATGTACATCTATATACAGGATACGCAGATCAATAGCAGATACACAGGCAGAGATACATCCAGGCAGAGGTTCAAGCAGAGAGAGAGCAGGCATTCACACTTCGCTTTTATGCATACCTGCTTGCAGGTCATCAGTCAGGGCCGTTGGCATGATGCAACCCCTTGCCATGATTGCAGTATCATGACTCAGCCCTTACTGCATGTCACCTGGGAAATGTGTCATCACTTGCTTAATCATTCCCCAGGTGTTTCACATGTTCAACAAATGTATTTTCACTGGAGCAAATGTCATTGCATTATTTTATTTTATTTTATTTTTTGCATATTGCATATTTTATTTATTTTTGGGTTGATTTTTTGACTAAAATTTCTAGACTTATACATGAATATATACAGCAATTATGGGGTTTTATAATGTAGCTTTGCAAGTGGATATTTACACTATGATGAAGTGATGTAGGATTTCAGCCACAATATGACACTGTGTCCATTTCTATGAAGCACAATTCAAGAAGGATATTGACAAGCTGGAACGTGCCCAGACAAGAGTGACCAAAATGATAAAAGGTCTGGAAGCCTTTGAGGAGAAGCTTAAGGAACTGAGTATGTTTAGCCTGGAGAAGAGAATCTTAACAGGTGACATGATAGCTTATTTAGATATTTGAAAGGATGCCATATGGAAGATGGGACAAGCTTGCTTTTTGCTGCTCAGTTACCAGAACACAAAACAGTGGCTTCAAACTATAGAAAAGACATTCCATTTTAGCATTAGGAAGAAATTCATCATGGTAAGAACACTTCAATAGTGGAATACATTGTCTTGGAGTGTCATGGGGTCTCCTTCTGTGGAGGTTTTTAAACAGAGGCTGAATGGTCATCTTTCAGAAGTGTTTAGTGTATTTCTGCATGGCAGTGGGTTGGACTGGATGGCCCTTGTGGTCACTTTCAACTCTATGATTCTCTGGTAGCAGGGATCAAGGGCACTGGATGGGCCAATGTCTGCGATCAGTTTCAGTTGTTATGGTGGTCCTAGGATGTGCACAAGATAGTTGAAGGGACTTTTGATCTTTGCTTATTATGGTTAATGAAAGACAACAAGAAGAGCTTGGCTAGATGACTCTCAGGGGTAAATGGTAGTTTGTGGGAAGGAATGGTACCAGTGGTCTTAAAAGTTGCATTAATTCACTCCCTCCTCAAGAGGTGCTCCCTGGGCACTGTAGGGTTGGATGAATATGCCCTGGCAGCTAAGTAATACTTATGGTTGATCAGGTTCAAAAAGGTTTGGGCAAGAGGAGCTAGAAACAATTCCATCCGATGTCAGGTCAGTGTTTGACACCCAAACTGTCTTTGCCGCCTACTGGATTATTTGTGCCAAGAGACAGGTAGAGGGAAGAGCAGAGCTCTTGTCTGTTCAGGATCTCTTCATGCTTTTCAATGTTATTATAGTTTCCCCTCAGAGTTTCTCTGTGTGGTGGAAGATGGCTGAAAGCTTATAGCCATCCATTCCTTTCTTCAGGAGTGCTTTTGTGAGGGTAGGACTGAGGAATGGCCGTGCAGCTGCATGGTGCCTATGTAGTGGCATGCTCCAGCATGATATCTTATCCCTCGTCCTCTTTAACGTCTATATGAAGCCAGTGGAGGATGTGATTCAGAGGTGTAGGGCAAGGAAATGACACTGAGCTCTCTTCTTGCATTCCATATCAAGTGGGTGAGGCAGTGAGAGTTTCTTCCACCCCATATCTTTGCTCCTCTCCCCCCATCCCTATTTTTCCCACTTTCAGGAGGAACTGAGATTTGTTAAGCAGCAAAGAGAATCTTTCTTTAGCACAGTGCAAGGAAATCCCACTGTTATCTTTGATGAATGACTGAAGATAAGAGAGAACTGAAAGGGTCTTAAACTTTAAATACCTTGCTTTTCAAAAGGTATTATAGGATTAAAAACAGTAGACATGGAAATAAGAGGTTTGTGTTTAAAACGTTTGTTTTTGTGGCTTAGTCCTACATAGAACTGAGCTATGCTTCGTTTGCTCAGAAACTGATGTCCTGGGACTTAAGAACAGACACATCTAGCCCTGAGCTGAACTCTGTATGATAGGTGGAAGTTCAAATCCACTTTGCTTTGGTCCTTTCTACTCCATCCTTATGTCTGCCCCCACCCCCAACATGGTATCTTTAAGTTGCTTTGACTACTGATATGTGGTCTTCAAGATCCTTCCCAAAAAGGGCTGAACAGGATTCCTCAACCTTGCATTAACTGTACTAGGGCTCCCAACCTTGTTGGCTTGCTTTTCTCAGAAGGCGAATCTTTGCTGAAGGCTCTGAGTGTGGTTCTGCCAATGGGCAACATTTGGGAAGCTGTTAACTGAATGAGGGCATTCTCAGTTGTGGCTCTTTCCAGGGAATACTATAATCACATTTGAAGGTGCATGAGGCATTGTCAGTTACTCCATTTTCTAGTTGCTTAAAACATGTTTTCATGCAGGTTCTTCCTAACACTGACAGGAGATATCTCTGAGCCTAATGGTACTGTGTGGATGATTGGATGCGATTGTTAGCATTTAATCAGTATTCTTTTAGTGTCTATGTCCAATATTTACTTTTTACTTGTAAACTTATTAATTAACAAAACATCCTTAACTAGATTGGGGCAATGGGATTTCATTCGTGCAAGTAAAGCCAAATGCTACTGCCATAATTATTCAATGATTTTCATGAGCAGTCTGCTGTGTTGCAGAAGGAATCATATGAATTCCTGTAATCTGCTTGCAGGAAGGAACCACATTAAAATCTGATAAATAATTAACCCCTCCCACATCGATTATGAAATTTTGCAGTTTACAATAGCAGCTACTCAATTTCACGGCATTAGACCTTTGCTCCATGCCAGCGGTGGTCTCCAAACCTCTAAAATTAGAAACACACCTGTTTTCTGAATGAAATTAGCAGGCATACTTCTCATAATGAAGGAAATTTACTTTAATATTCTGTAAGAGCAGGGGTGAGAATGACACCGCTCTCCAGATGTTTAATGGTTACTACTAGCACCCTTCACTGTTGGTACACTGGCTAGGCCTGCTGGGACTCAACCGGCCATCCAACAAAATCTGCAGGGCTCTTATTCACACCTCTGTGTAAGAGTAATTCAGTTGACAGAAAGAGTTCATTGCATGGATCACAGCTAGTGCTTTGGCAGACTTTGAAAAGGACAGGAATTATGGTTGGTGTTCATCACTGAAAGAGAGAATGAGAGCACCTTTCCTGTTTTGATTATTTCAAGGTTGAGGGAAAACTCAGGAGCACCTCCTAGCTCCTTGTTGCTGTCAGCTGCCATGTTTAATTTCCCAGAGTGCCTCACAAGCATGCTATGTCATGAAGAAGCATTCTTTGAAAAGTGATGTCATGAAATATCATGAAGTAGTATTATTCTGAGGGTCTTCTGGGCTATAAGATGGAGACCCTAATAAGGAGAGGACCTTGAATGTTGTTGGTATGAATCTTCAATTTAGCTCAGCCTCCTGGGGATTCTATCATAAGGTTTTCTTGGCAAGATTGATTCTGAGGTTTGCTACTGCCTACTTCTAAGCCTCGGAGTGTGTGACTCACCAGTGGTTTCCATTGTTGTGTGGGGATTCAGATCCTCCTCTCCAAGATTCCGAACCCAACACTCAAACTAGTACAACATACTTGCTGCCTGTGAATAGTAGGTGCTTAAAAATATAAGGGAATCGCTCCGTGCTGTTACCTACCGCTTCTTCTGGGGTCTGATGCAACGTGAACTGTCCCTGAAGCCCTTCCGCAGGGCTCTTCCTTGGTTCAGGGTGAATTGGAGCAGTGCAAGGTCTGTAGATCCACACTGCTCCGGCTTCCAAAATGGCGGCTTCCGGCTTCCAAAATGGCAGCTTCCGGTTGGTCGTGGGTCTCAACTAACGGCTGAAGCTCGCCATGCCTAAAGCCTGTCCTCCGCAGATCACAGGCTCGCATTGGTGCAAGCCTGTGAATCTGCACAAGGGAGCAGGAATGCAATGGTGCATTCCAGAAAAATAAAGAGCTGTTTTTTGTGATCTTTAGAAAACACACTGGAGGACCACTTGGGGCCATTTTGGAGTGGACTGAGGTGCGGATCTGCAGTAAGTAGTCCACTCCTAGTCCACTCCAAGGTGCATAAAACCTCTGTGAGAGCACGCACTGCCCCGTTCTAATTGCCTGGTGCAGAAAGGGCCATAGATTGCTGCCTCACAATCAGGAGTGCATAACAAAGGTGTTGTAACATAATTTTATAGAGTCGTGCAATGACCTGTTATAATATCATTCATTTTTTTAAAAAGCGTGATAAGTAATATTTTTGTTTGTTGTTGTGTGCATTCAAGTAGCAGTAATGTAGACTCAAGTCGATAGACTTGGACTCAAGTCAGCCTCAAGTCACTTTAGTGACTCGACTCGGACTTGCCAAAAATTTCACACTGACTCATCTCGAATTGAGGCTTGCATATTTTTAGTGACTGACTTGCTGCACTTGGTTCAGTAACATAACACATTCATCCAGAAACCTTGCAACTTATTTGTCATATGACCATCTGTCTTAAGCCCAAAGTGTGGACACATTTCTGAGAGGGAACAGCAAAAGGGTTAGGCAATGGGCTTGAGGTGGGGGTTGAGGTCTGTTCAGCCATCTTCTCCTGCTACATATAGGAGGAGCTTTCTAAAACTTTTCCTAAGAGCAGAAGGCGAGACTCATGCCCAGTGTGCAGGGCACATATCTCAGAAGGGAACAGAAAATATATGGTTTTGGATGCCTCCTTCTAAAGCTCTTGAAGCTTCAATAATGGCCAATAAGAAAGATCCTATTCCTCACTTCTGAAAAAGCCTCCAGCTTTGCAAATCCCGATAAAGAGGATCCTATTCCCCACTTCCAAACTTGTAGATGGCAAAAGTAGAGGACCAACTCTACTTAAATTAAAACTGACTTTATTCGACTCTGTCCAGAAATTCTGGAATACAGGTTGGGGTATAAAGTTGGCTCCCAGACTTGAGATTTGACTTGAGACTTGACTTGAAAGTATCTTGTAAGGTCTTGAGACTCGACTTGAGACTTGAAAGTAGAGACTTGGAGTAAAAGACTTAAATACATCACTGTCAAGTAGTTTGCAGCTTACCGGTGACTTGAAGGCAAACCTATCAAACAATTTTCTTGGAAAGATTTGTTCAGAGGAGGCTTGTCTTTGCCTTCCTCTGAGACTGTGAGGGTGTGACTTGCCCAGGGTCACCCAGTGGGTCTCAATAGCTGAGAAAGGATTTGAATCCTGGTCTCCAGAGTCATGGTCCAGTGCTCAAACCACTACGCCACTTTGGTTCTAATGTTTACTCATTTGCAATGTTTACTCATTCATAATGTTTATGCATTTGCAAAATATTGGACTTACTTTTGGCCATTCTTCTATTTAAGTATATTTTTGTAAACTCCCCAAAATAATATGTTCATAACACAGTACTTTTATGTGACAATTTAAAATGTGTGTGCATACATATACCTATACCTATGTATATATGTATGTGAGAAAGAAATTAATATTAATGAGTTCATTTTTAAAGGAGTTGCAATCTCTGCTAACATGTTGCATCATAATATAGCACCAGTCCCTTAATGTGCAGGATGGAGCTGTGTCATCAGCCATGATTGCTTGCCTCCTGAGGTCTCAGTACTGCATTGGGCATGGGTGTCTCACAGAAAGAGCTACACACACAGGGTGTGGAACATTGCACAGCCATCAGGAGGAAGTTGCTATTGTTCTAGCATGTACAGGAAATAAATAAATTAAAATAAATGAGAACCAACAAAACTAAGACCTCCATTTTCACTTTGGCAGAAAAAATGGATTGCACAAATAAAGGATGGGGGATGCATGGCTGGATAGCAGTACATGTGAGAGGGATCTAGAAGTCTTGAACATGAGTCAGTAGAGTCATGTGGCAGACAAGAAAGCCAGAGCGATTCTTGGTTGCATCAAGAGGAATATGGCGTCTAGATCAAGGGAGGTAATGGTACCACTCTATTCTGCATTGGTTAGACCTCATTTGGAATACTGTGTCCAGTTCTGGGCACCTCAATTCAAGAAGGATATCGACAAGCTGGAGTGTGTCCAGAGGAGAACGACCAAAATGGTGAAAGGTCTGAAAGCCATGCCCTATGAGGAACAGCTTAGGGAGCTGGGGATGTTTAGTCTGCAGAAGAGAAGGTTAAGAGGGAACCTGACAGCCATGTTTAAATATTTGAAGAGATGTCATGTCGAGGAGGGAGCGGGCTTGTTTTCTGCTGCTCCAGAGACTAGGATGAGGAGCAATGGATTCAAGCTGCAGGAAAGGAGATTCTACTTGAACCTCAGGAAGTGGAATTTGCTGCCTCGGAGTGTGGTGGAGTCTCCTTCTTTGGAGGTTTCTAAGCAGAGGCTGGATGGCCATTTGTTGGGAATGCTTTGATGGGTATTCCTGCCTAGCAGGGGGTTGGACCGGATGACCCCTGGGGTCTCTTCCAGCTCTATGATTCTTTCTCACAGATTGCACTGAGGAATTCTGGAGACTATCAACCTCCAGCCTAAGTAGAGTGGGCAGGTCAGAATAGTAACACAACACACAGTGAGATGTAATAGGTTAGCTCTTCTTTGGAAATTTAACGCTTCGGATTCTAGAAGCTTTTCTTTCTCTTGGCACATCATTCCCAAAAACAAAGTATGCTTCATTAGATATGAAAGAGATAGAGAGAGAGAAAGATCAACATTATAGTCGACTGAGACAGGAAACAAGACCACTGACATGTTTACAGCTTTTATTTTAAAGGACCACCACCACAACAATTCACAAGGACAACAATATTTACTTTAATACTGAAAGCTTTTCTTCCATAACAACAATCTGTAATTTGTAGCTGAAGTTAAATCTGGAAGTTTTGTTTGTTTTCCTTTTCAAACAGTGTCTCAAAGGTAACATTGCAAAAAAGAGAGAAAAAGAAAACCACACAGCAAACCTTAAATACATCAATTGCAACTCAGTGTGCTTATTTTTCTGTGTGTGTGGGTGTATGAGCCTGTGGAGATATTACAGTTCTTCAAAGTCATGGGCACTTGTATTCATCGCTTCTGGGTGCATAACTCTCCCCATAAAAATGATGATGCCTAAAGGAGAAAAAAATAAATAAAGAGAGAAAGGGGAAGAAATAGATACACACAGAAGGAGGGTATTTTTAGGGTACATAATAATAAAGTTAGTCTTATTCTATTCAAGACTGAAAAAAACATGGCCAAAATACATGTGATACAAGGAACCTACTTGACATCACTTGTATTAATCAAAAACAGCCTTGGGAGCCACCATTCTGGAATATGATTATGGTGCTGCATATTGTGGTAGAGCTTGGGGAAAAAAAGGAACTTTTTGGACTACAACTCCTAGAATCCCCCAGTCAGCATGGTTATTGACCATAATTAGAGAAATTTGAGAGCTGAAATTCAAAACAAGCAACATCCCAAAGCTCTAAGAAGGGAGATGCTAATCCTTTTACTACATAATTTTCCAGCCTCAAACCTCTTTCTCAAACTGCTTAATAGCTACAGAATAGGAACACACGTATCTCTCTTTTTCTTGCATCCCTTGCAACTTTGTTGTGGGATTTAAGCTGGAGAAAAAGGTATAGGGAAAAAAGCTCAAATTCCATCCACTTTTCCAGTACCATAGCTCTGATCTACATTGCCATCCCACTGTTCTTAATGAAATAAAATGACATGGGAGAGATCCACTTGGAGATCTCTATCACACAGCAGTGTGTGTGTGTGTGTGTGTTTTGGTGTGTATACGTGCTTTCAAGTTGCCTGTTGAGATATGGTGAACCCATGAATTCTTAGGCAAGGAATACTCAGAGTTTGTTTTCTCTATTCCTTCCTCTGAAATATAGCCTACAGCATCTGGTATTTGTTGCAGTCTCACATCCAAGTACTGTCGAAGGCTATCCTTGCTTAGCTTCCAAGATCAGATAGAATCTGGTACCTTGAGGGTATTTAGGCCCAGCCCTAAGAAGAGATATTTATTTCAATTTCAATTGTTGACAAGAAGCGCAGGCTAGATGTTAAAATAGTTAATGGAGGGGACATCCAGACAGAAAGTCCCAGATTTTGTTCCTACTCTTTCCAATCTTATTTTGGAGATCCATACATATTTTGTTTCTCCCAGAACATTTTCTGTCTGCTTCTGGTACACAGACTTTTTAATATCACCTCTCCTCAGGAGTGAGTAAGGCCTGCTAAACTCAATAAGCCTGACCTCTGAGTAGTGAGGCATAGGAGTTCACCTTGATTACTCATCTCTCTCAGCCAGCGCTGTCTAATCAGGCTGGCAAGTGGTTTTTCTGAGTCTCATTTAGAGGAGTTTTTCTGCCAGTCCAGGAACCTCAAATACTTTCTTTAATTGATGATATTCGGAATTGAGCCTGAGACCTTCTTAAATGCAAGGCACGTACTTGGGCACTGAGCTTCTACCTAGACCCAAGAATATAGTCAATCCTCCCTCCCCGCTCCTCCGCCATGCATTGTATACTCTTAAATCAATCTGTTCTTTCATAGAGAAGGCTATTCACATTGGTCCTCTTGTCCAGCACATAAATAACAGATCATACTGATATTCCGGATGCTCTCGGTTCAGAGTGTTCTTTTCTTTTCTTTCTTTTTTTAACAATTCTACTGCCATACCCAGCAAACAGTGTTGCAGAAGACTGCAGGCCTGATGATCTGACTGAGACAATGCACTTGCAGTATCAAAGACAGCTTTCCCTCAGTACAGATGAAAGGAAGCCAGCAGTACAGAAACTTTAAGGAGACAGCCAAGATCTTAGATTCCAGCTCCCTGTTGCAAACTGAAGTCCTTCACATCAGGCTGGTTTCTCAGAAATCTTTCATTATTTTAAAATCAGTGACAATGTACATATCTGAGAACCCTCCCTCCTGCCAGGGCAAGACACCTGTTAATGTTATAGCAGGAGTGGGCAACTGTGGTGGCTCTTGAGGCCAGTTTTCTGCTAAGTTTTCTGCTAAGAAAACTCCATGATAGGGTTGTTTCTACATGCTGTCTCAACTGCCAGAAATGCCTCCCACTCAAAGAGAAGACAAATCAGCACTGTGAGATCTAGTTCTAGGTTTGCAAAATGGGCATTTTTTTAAAAAAAATATTCATCACATATGCACAGGCATTTACCTAAGTAATATATTTCATGTATGTGTGTGTGTGTGTATGCACATATGTGCATATTCATATTTTGTCAAATAATTCATTTCTAATGTATTTATTTGTATTTTAGAGACTGCCTTATCTTTGATAAACTACCTTGCTCCTGGCCCTCTGCATTATTTCTGCTTTACACAATCCAAGCCAAGATGTGTCCACTTGGAAGTAAGTCCCATTGACTTTGGTGGGACCTCCTCCAAGGAAAAGATTCAGGACTGCAGATGTGGTGAAAGACCTCTGCCTAAGATCCTAGAGAGCTGACATCAGAGGAGATAACATTAGGTGGGGTGGATAAATAATCTGACAGGACAAATGTAGGGATGGTTGGAGACATTTTACTGAGGCAGTGAAGGACCAGATCTCCCCATTTCATGTAAAATGCTGATCTGGCTGGGAGCTGAATCTTACAGCTGCATTGGAAATGGGACAGCATCATCACAATTGTGAGTAGCAGACTAGTGTAGGTGGCATTGGGAAGGCTGAACAGACAGATTTTGGTGCTTCAGCATTCCATCTAATGCTAAGGCCAGTCCTGGGTATGTGGCAGCTACCTAAGATTATAGAGAGGATTCATATAAGACTAAGGGGAAAAAATGTAAGAGAGACTAATGCTCTTACCTGTTCTTCTGCTCCTAACCACAAAGAAAAACGGGTGGTCCACTATAACCTGTGGGTACAGCACAGCCATTCGGCTAATGGCTATCATTCCTGGAGAGGTGAGGAGAAGACAAAAAGGTAAGGTTTGAAATACTTCAGCAACATTCCTTCCAAACCATTCCTTGCTCTCTCTCTATGTCACAACCCTAATGACCCATGGAAACTGCACAAACAGAAATTAAAATTCTCCCTCGCCAACACTGATTGTCAGCAAGACAGAGAGCTCGCAATCCAATCTAAAATGAAAGGAGACTTAGAAAGAAATGGATGTGTCTAGTTATACCCTGGGAATGATTAACAACTGGTGGCAGGGCAATTTATTTCTGCTGCTAGAGGAATGGCTTATAACTTACAAAGAGGCAGGACTTTGGGAGAGAGTTATGATGGCCATTCCCTTTCATAGGAAATAGATTATGTTCCACCACCCAGATAGGTTTGGCTAGGCAGAAGTTGAACGCACTCAGCAAAACATATTCCATGCTACCTCTGCTTGGTCATAGCCATTCCATGTAGCCCACTCTTACTTTTGAGAAGACTATATTATGAGTCAAAAATTTTCAGTACAAATAAATGCACATTTTGCAAAGATGACCGCAAAATTATCCTGATCTCTTAAAAGAGTTGAAATTCGATAGGTGGGCTGGATCTATCACTCTACTGATGCTGCAGGGTTTACATATAACCAAGGACAATATTATTCTTTTAGGGGTTGGAACAAACATAATGTTAGCTATTTGGATTTTCTAGGTAATGTACTGGGAGCCAGTTTTTCAAAGATACATACACTCTTCAAATAGATTCATCCAAACACAAGAATCACTGTGCTAATTCAAACTAAAATTTTATTTAATTCATCTTCTGTTCTGCAGTGGACAACCAAAAGTCTCTAGGAACTTCACAACCCGGGCTTTAAGGAAGTATTTTATTTATTTTATTAAAATATGTATATTTCACTCTGTAACATGAGATCTGGAAGTGGCATGCAAGTAAAATCAATTTCGAACAATGCAGGATATTTTTTACAATGTTTAAGAGAAAGGATTAATTTAATAAGCTAAAACAGGATCAGGCAATTGTGGCATTCGGGAGGGGGCAATATTAACCCACCCAGAATACTTTGGAGGGCTGCACCGTTCACTGTACTTACTTCTGATAAAAATGCCCCCAAATGCCCTCAAGGGGACAGGGAGCATCTTCACTATATTTTTGGGTCTTTCTGGACCATTTTAAGCCTAATAGGTGCCTTAAAAAACCAGGAAGGGAGCAGAATTCATTACTTGTTAACTTTATATTCCAAGAAAATTCTCTCTTGGGACTAAACTTGTTCAGGACCCCAATTCGTAGAGGGCATTTGGGGGATAATTTGGAGTAACAAAATGTCTTTTTGATTTTTTTTTTTTACTCTTAGAAGGTGGCCTCTAAACATGGTAGCAATGTTCTCTTGTACCCTCAATAGGGCTGCACTTTGCCTATCACTAGCCTAAAGCATGTTCAACAATTTAATAAGTTAAAATTAGTTAAAAATAATTTAAAACTCTATGCATGCACATATTTGGACAAAATGATTAGGACCCTCCCACACACAAAGACTTTGACAAAAAGCTATGTTTTTATGTGGTGTGAGAACGCAGTAAGTGTAGGTGTCAGTCTGTCCTCCAAAGGGAAGGGATTCCCCAACCGGAACACCACAGTACAAAAGGCCTTCTCCCATATCCCCACATAGTGTGCTGTTCCCACTGGTTGGGCACAGAGATGAACCCCTTCTGGAGACCTCAGTCTTCATGCAGGCATATACAGTGCTGCTTGAAGTAGTCCCATTAGGGCCATAAAAGTCCAGAGCCTTGAATTCAAGCCCAGAAAAATACTGGTAGCCAGTACAATTCCTTTCACTGTTTTCTCTTGTTGTTGCCCATGGCTACTGAAATTGACACTCAATGTCATGTTGCCACCAAACATGGAGGTTAATGCAATTATACCACCAAAAATGGAGGCCACAAAACATGGAGGTTAATATCAATTGATTTGTTCTCCATAAATTTGTCTAATCTATTGTTTGAACCATCCAAGCTTGTGGCAGTCACCATGTTTGGTGGCATACTATGTGACAAAGTATTTTCATTCATGTCCTGGATATCTTCAGTTTCATTTGCAGGAACAAATTCATCCTGCTACCCAGCCACCTGTGATGAAGCAGTTGGACAGGGCTGACTTTAACCAAGCTTAACACTAAACCAAGGTTTTCCTAATCTAGAACTGGACATCTGCTTCAATCTGTTGTTTCTGATCTGGGTTGCTTCAGGCATAGTTAACAGTGCCATATAATTGATTAAGAAAGAATGTGCTCTAGGGAGGGATATGGATGTAGGGAAGGTGGGTGGCAGCTTGTTCCTGATTTTTTAAACCATGGTTAATAGAGAACCACTAACAATCTTCATCTGTTCAACATGAATGTGTGAAGTTTAACTGATTTAGATTATTTCATTTATACAGTTGGCCAAAGATCAGTCTGAAAGGTGTCCTATACATATGGTGCCTCCTATAGATGGTACATGGCCATAGGTTATATAGATATTATGGGTTCTGCATCATGGGCACAGATCCTGGTTCATATCCCATAAAGGGAAGTAGGATCCATTCAGACTGATGTTTTACATATACAGCTTGGAGGGCTACCTGGTACATCTAGTGGGCAAGAAGAAAATCTCTTCATGTATTAACATTAAATGCCTGCAGAGGATGACATTTATAGCCACCAGCCCCCTTCCTGTTGCAGTCAGTGAATGATCAGCATCTCCTAATATAATGAATCCATGGACAATCTGAAGACTGAGCAGCAAGAGAACTGATAGAGCTAAAAATAGTTCAGAATGATGAGAACCTGTACTCCTTAGATATTTGTTGCTGAAAGGTCTCAGGGTGAGAAGATTTAATTTTTAATATCTGGTACACAAAGGGAATACTGTGGGCCAAACATATTAGCAGTGAGACATCGTTTAGTTTTAATTAAATTTGGAAATCTTTAATAACTCTCCTCTAGAGCTTTATGTTTTCCAAGCATTTTATTAACTTTTATTTTTATTGCATTGACACATTGGAGAGAGGAAAGAGAAAAAAGAAAAAAAGAAATCCAGACATGTCTAGGCATGAGAGTAATAGTCGTTTGCACAGTTAGCGGAACGTGGTGTTCTGGTCAGCTGAGAATGGGTCTGATGATAAAAAGAGTTGATTTTCTCCTGTGGAAATCAATTCATTATACAAATTAAAGCAGCAACAAAAAATTATTTGCTAGTGGGGAAAAAAACCAATATTTGCATCTGACAAGCAAATGGTTCGACCATCTGGGCCTTCTATAATTGCTAAAAAGCCAGCCTTTTCTCCATTATTCATGTACAGTGCCATTATCCAAACACAATCACGTTCCTCCACTACTGTTTCCAGACAGTTTGGAACCAAAAATCTCTCACAGTCTAATTCTATGGTTTATTTTACAGTTGCAATGGAGCTCCAGTATAATACTCCCTATATTCAAATTGGGAAACTCTTTAGTTCCTCAGACTGATACTGCAGTTGGGCTCCGTCCTTCCCTATGGTATTCTGCAGGTGCAATACTGTGCAAGCAAAGCCAAATCCAAGGCTCCAAGAGGAGCACAGGAAATGACAGCAGAGAATAAACCACAGGACTTTTGGGCTCACAATTTAGATTATGCACATGTACCACAACTCCAAAAAGCACACAGAGCTGGGATGGCCATTTAATAATTATTTACCAGGTAAAACAAATGTTATCAAGCTTCAGATCTCAGCAGATAGATCTTCAGTGATGTAGGTTAAAAGAGCTCATCTGAGCCACACATAAATGATATATGGACACTGATAACAAATCAACACAATAGTAGTTTAGGTTTCTACATCATCTCTGAGAAGTGGCTCCATGGCATCTTTTGGGGCTCTACCAAGTTATGGTTGTTGTTTTTAAAAAACATTATTCATTATTACTAGTTTCAGACAGTACGCAATAATGCCAAAAGATAGTGTGCAAGTAATATCTGAACCATTAGGTCTAAATGAGTAACTCATACATCTACTTATGGGAGAGATGGGGAAATGGCTAGAAATCAACAGGAAAAAGTATTTCAGTTAACAATGAAGGCTGCCTGCAAATAGCATTTTCAGCAGTGCAGTGCTACTAAGTTGTTTCTCACTCATTATTCCAATAGAGGAGAATCAGAGGATGAAAGATGGTAGTCAAGTTCTACACATCAGGCTGGTGAGCCAATCTGTGGAGCCAAGACCAGCCTGTCATCTCCACTATATGCATATATATAGAAGGACCAATAACCTTAAAAAAACCTTTCTTTTTAAAAAAAAGAAAAAAAAAGAAAATTGCATGTTCTTTCTATTGACTTGATGAAGGCATTTTCACATTTTGCTAGGGTCTCATTACAAAAATGAAACAAACAGTCAACTGTTTGTTTTTTCCAGTCATCAGTACTGGCCACACTCAACAGGTCCAGGTATTTCCAGCAGGAGCCAAAGTTGTAGACCAGGGCCATTTCCGCACTAGCCTGTTATAGCGCGATGATTCCACTTTGAACATCCTCTGGAATCCTGGGGTTTGCAGTTTCGGGAGGGGCCGGCTGGCCCCTCCCGAAACTGCAAACCCCAGGATTCCAGAGGATGTTCAAAGTGGAATCATCGCGCTATAACAGGCTAGTGCGGAAATGGCCCAGGTTATATTAACCAGCCCTCCACAATCTGGTGCCCTCCAGATGTCTAGGGATATACCTTTCATCATCTCCAGCCACCACCACCTTTGGTTATACTGGTTTGGGATCATGGGAGCTACGGTGCAGCACTCCGGAAGACAACAGGTTAGAGAAGGCTGATTTACAGCCACATAAAAATGCTATTCATACTGGCTCTAGCATGACTTCTTAATTTAATGGCAGACTTATTTAATGTGAAAACAATAGTTGTAGTGGCAACAGCAACTACAGTGTTTTTCAGAGTGCTCAGCCAACTTCATATACAACTCTTCTGTCATTTCATTATCCCACATAACAGACTGAGAACTGAGGCTGAAATACTGTGGCTTGCCTAAAGATCCTGTAATTTGAATTTAGGACTTTCTAAATCTTAGGTCATACTCCTAACTAGGTATGTAATTGTTTGCTAAGTTTCTCCTTGAAGAAAGTAACAAGTAATTTAACAATTCTCTTCCCACTGTGATAAAAACTTTGAACTCTTATGGTTTTTTCAAAGCCTATTTGCAATTTGGGACTTTAAAAAATTTGCACTTTTTTTTTTGCACAGAAAACAGCATTTTCTGCACATAAAATAATATCTCCATGTAGAAATACTGTTTTCCCATGCAGAAAATGTTATTTTCTACACAAATCAACCATGTGCAAATCTTACACAGAATAATCTCCCACTACAGCATTTTCCATGCATGAAACAGCATTTTCTGCATGAGAAATAGTGCTGCGTTGAAATATTATTTTCTGCAAGAAAATCCTGTTTTGTCTGTAGAAAATACTGTTTTGTGCACCAGACAACACAGTGCAAATTTTTATGCAAGTCCCAAACTGCAAAATTTCTTGTAAGTCCATGATTCTTCTTATCAGTGGTTTCTAACACTCAAAAACCATGTTTTTGATCATTTTGCAAGTATTTTCAAATTCAGTCTATACTCTTAACTAACACACTATGCCACCTAAGAGCTTTTTCTGTCATTAAGTCTAGAGTTTGAGGAAACATGTACCTGAGGCAGCAGCTGCTTCAGAGCCTTCTTCATTAACTTCAAGGACAGACTTGTGAACTGCTTTTGAAAGGAAAAGGTCTTTGTTGTCTGAAAGAGAAACAAAAATCAAAGAATAATAAGAAACACACAAAGGATTTCCACCCATGATCTGATCGTTTCTGCTAACACTAGAGCAGAGCTTCCCAAACTTTTCATGTTGGTGACATGCTTTTTCGACATACATCATTTCATGACACGGTAATTAAGTAAGTGGAAGCAGCTTCTCCACCTGAGCGTGGCATGCTGCCACCACCCTCACTGGAGTCTTCCTTGGCCTGGGGTGGCAGTGGCAAGAGAGGCAGCCCCTCCACCTGAGCGTGCCCCCCCACTGCTCTCACCAGTGTCTTCCTTGACCTGGGGCAGCAGCAGGAGAGGCAGCCTCTTCACCCAGGCTTCTGCCGCAGCAGAGAAAGAGGCAGCCCCTCCACCCACTATGTTCACACGACACACCTACACACTGCAGGCGACACACTAATCTGTTGTGATACACAGTTTGGAAAGCTCTGCATTAGAGGAAAAATGGGAGTTGGCCATAAATCCACAACTGGAAACCATGAATGGATATAATTTGTTTCACTGGGATATGAATTATACTCTAAAAATTAATCTGTTATTAGTTTACTTCTCCTTCTAAGTCTACAATTGTAAACAAGCTAATTCTGTGTATCCCATAGAAAACAACAGAACATATCTCCGAATGAACATGGACAGGCAGGAGAGAATCACACTTTTAGCAATGAATACTATCTTTACTAGCTTCTTCCCCATCCAGATGGCCAGTCCTGGTTAAAGCTGTTTGTATATGACACTTCCTTCTGAATAAGGTCACCTACTCCCATTTCCCAGACAGACAATAACAGCTAAGAACAGACACTGCAGAACACTAGCTCTTGAGTATGGTATATGTGAGTGACAGCCGAAAGATGAGTATGCTGAAAAGAAAAGAAATAAAAGGGAAAGGAAAAGGGGGGGGGAGTAAAGAAAAAATAATAATGCTCACTATCTGCACTGAATCATCTGAAAAGAATTCCCAAGAGATTCCTTATTTCATAGAATCACAGAACTCACATGTACCTAAATGACATCGAGTGTGCTTGCAGGCCACACAACAAGGCCATCTATTCACAGCACCACCATCCTCCATTCATTCCTATATGCATTACAAACCATATCATCCCATAAACCAGGGATGGACAATTGTGGAGGGTGCACAACACCCTTATGTACCCAACACAACTGGAAATGATATTTTACAGACACGCACACGCAGACAATTAAACATTCAGCTGAAATTGAAACCAGAAATGATATGACATTGCTTTCTTTTTTGTTATTTAAATGTATGGGGGTGATTTGGAACAGGGGGCAAAACTGTTGTATTTTGCAGTGGTTTTGAGCCCTTTGAAAGACTGCCTGATTTATTTATTTTTTAAAAATTGGCAGGTCTGTGGGCTTTAGGGGACTTCAAGGGCTACATGCAACCCATAGCTTGCACTTCACTTGGCCCTACTGAAAACAGATAGTGAAGAGCTCTGAAGAAACATTGTTAATTGATATCAAACTGACTTAGACTTATGGCAGTCTTATTAATTATAGACCTCCAAGTCACCCTGTTATGAACAGCTCTGCTCAGGTCTTTCAAACTTCCTTGATTGAGTCTATCCACTACTAATGTGGTGTTTCTCTTTTCTTACTGCTTTCTACCTTACCAAGCATTATTGTCTTTTCTAAAGAGTCTTGTCTTCTCATTACATGTCCAAAGTCCAAAAGTCTCAATTTAGTCATCTTGGCTTATAAGGACAGTTCGTGTTTGGACTCATTTATTTGTCTATTTGACAATCCATGGTATCCACAAAGCTCTCCTCCGGCAACACATTTCAAATGAGTTGATTTTCTTCCTATTAACTTTCTCCTCTGTCCTTTTTTCACCACCAAGCACAGGGATCAGAAATACAATGACATGGACAATCCTCACTTTAATACCCAGTGATATATGTAGCAACATAATTACTGGACAAAGAATGCAAAATGGCTTACATACAATGTTCCAAACCACATGCTGCCATCATTACAATGTAATGGAAGCCATCCCTTGCAACCCTAAATTAGCTGCCAGGTTGGCCTGGGGAGAAAATTCCTGTCTTCATCTCAAGTATTGTATCTCCTTGATCTCCACTCAGGTTACCTCATCAGGGATATTGGCAATTTTTCTTGGGGTGAGGAATTTTAGACAGGAAGGTGGGATGAGGAAAATGTTCACTTCTCTCCCCTCTGCTCCAAGTGACCCTAACTGAACCTCCACTGCTTCTTTTAAGTTTTGGAAAAGATGTTGGTAGACCCATTCAGAATCTGCCATTTCACATAAAGCTTGGTTCTTTATTCATACGTAGAGATAGCTTGGACTTCTTAGGCATACAGTGAACCAAGGAAGATAGGACTTTCTGTTCTCAAATCAAATGCTACTTAGACATCATCATATACTAAGCCATCTAGAAGTTAGGCTGGTGAGTGAACAACAGCCCATGGACTGTATGAGGCTGAAAGTTGTTTTTGCAACCATTTTTAAAAAGCTATTTTCCTGCACATAGACATTTCTGAGAAAGAATATCTTATGTCTCTCAACAAGGCACAAGGCCATGCAAACTCCCAGAAAGCCACCAAAACTTTTTCAAAACAAACGAATAACTAGAAATTGATTTATTTTTGATTTGTGTTTTAAGCATTTTTGGGTCTGGCAGAACCTTGACCCTTAGTCTGTTAGAAAATTCACCTGTGGTAAAGAAGTACTCAGTACTCAAAAACATGTGCTCAGTCACTTTGACTTTCCTTCTTGGCATGCTTCCAGTGCTACTGACTCTGTTAACCCTTTCTTGTCCAGACCACCGATCTTAGAAAATGTTGCGCTTCCTTAACTATACTGAGCTCCAAACGTATTGCAACCTTATCAAAACCTTGGAAGCTACCTTGTACTGACTCAGATCATACCAGCACTTCTGAAACTTTTGATTCACAGATGCTTGTGGAGCCGCAACTCCCAGAATCCATGACCAGTAGGCGAGGCTGGCTGGTCTTCTGGGAACTGATGCCCAATGAGAGCTTGGAATCTGAATTTGAGAACCACTGGATCAGATCATAGGTCTATCAGTGTCTAGGACCGAGATCTTTCTTGCTTCCTATCACTGGATGGACTGCCAGCATGGCGTAGTAGTTTGAGTGTTGGACCAGGCACCCAGGAGCCCAGGGTTGAAATCCCCATGCAACCATGGAAACCCACTGGGTGACCTTGGCAAATCATACTTTTTCAGCCTTAGAGAAAGGCAACTTCCTGTGACAGAGTCACCATAAATCAGAGTTGACTTAAAGGCACACATTCACAAATCAGCTAATGATCCTATTAAGTGAAGATGACAGGAACCAAATTGAGGTCCTGAGTGTCCTCTTCCACCAAATTCAAACAAACAAAATGTAAGAAGGGGAACAGACCCTCACACACCAATTCATTAGCACAGACTCAAAAGAGAGCAGATGTTGTAGAACTAAAGTCATTGGACCATCACACCCTAAATCAGGAATACATGGTTGAAAACAGAAACAATAAATTGTATATGTTAGCCCACCTGCTTAGACAAAACATTTTTTTAAAAAAAATGGAGGAGAGAGGGAAGGAATTTTGCATTCCTTTTCATATTCCTACTTGGCGGATAATTAAAAAGGAAAGCAGCATCTGTGAGAAATGTAACAGCATCAAGGCAGAGCTCCAAGTAATTTAAAGACAATCTTTCAAAAAGAGAGGTTCAAAATGATTGCTGGGTATTCAATTTAATAATGCAAACAGTGAACAACCTTTCCAGCACCACCTGGGATGTCTCCTTTATTCACAAAGAAAAATGAGGAATGCTACTGTGATGCCCATTAATCTTTTCTATACTTAATGCTGCTATGATCCTCTATAAATAATGTAATCTTTTAATGGTAGAGGAGTTCATTTGTTCATGAAAAAAAACTATGTGGTTTCAGGATCTCTCTTGGTGTACGTAAGGTAAAGGAGAGACAAAGTATAACTCTTCCAGAAAACATTCATCTCTGGGATGAAAAGTAAGCTTAATTCAACACATCTGCTGGTTTTTGAGCTTTATAGCCCAGTCCCAGGACTTGCTGCATCAGCACATTACAAAAGCCAAATAAAAGGGTGTTAAGATGTGAGAGCAAGAGAACTGTTCAGCTCGATCAAGAAAAAGATCAATCCAGACCAGCGTTCTTGTTTCTGATAATAGCCAGGCATTAGGATGCTTCTGCAAACCTCACCAAGGGGGCTACGAAGGCAACAATCTTCTCTGGTGGTTGCCCAACAACATCTGGTTCTCATTTTAAGGCAAACAGGCATCTGTTTTTTTTCGATTTTCTTCCTATTTTGTGTCACTAGGGCATTTGCCAATGGAAGAAGTTGCTGGCTTGATTTTTGCTGCACTGCAGTACCAAACTGATAGGTGGCTCTGAGTATCTAAAAATTACTTTTCTGAAGTACTTCTTCCAGAATCCTCCAATCAGTATAGCCATTGCTGGCTGGGAAATTCTGGGAGCTGTACACAAAAAAGTGAGTTTTATAAGGTTTGGGTCCAGGTTATCTGAAGGATCATAATCTCCCATAGAGCCTGCCCGTGTTTTGAGATCTACTGGGAAGGTCCTTCTCTCTATCCCACCATCCTCAAAAAATACATTTGGTAGGAATATGGAAGATGTCTTTCCCAGTGGTTGCTCCCAGGGTGTGTATCTTCCTTCCTAGAGAGGCCAGACTGGCACCCTCCTTGCTGTCCTTTTGTAAACAGGCTGACTGCTCAGGCCTTTCAAAATGTGATGTACTGATTATTTAAATTTTTTTTCCCTAATGAACTTGTTTTTAACTGCTTTAAATTAAACTGTCAGTTTATTTCTAATTTTTGTATGATAGGAATTTTATAACTATAGTTGGCCCTCCATATTTGTGAGTTTGAATTTTATGGATTTCATCATTTGCAAGTTTCTCCAACCCCTGCCCCCACAGCCTCAGGTATTCTTTTCCAGAGCAACCTTCCCTCTTGGAAACTCCAATCAGGCCATGCAGCACTTTAAAAACCCACCTCTGGCGCTGGTGGTAGTCATCCTTCCCCTCCTCCTCAACCAACCACTGCCTAGCTAGCTAAGGATGGCTTGCAACCTAATTGTTCAGCACCCCACACCCAAGGAGATCATCAAGAGAGAGAAAGTATAGGGCTGCCAGGCTGACCTCCCTCCCTTCCCTTTCCTTTCCCTGACCTGAGCCCTTTTCGCATCTTACCTTCTCCCGCAATGGGGGAGGCCATCTCGCGCGAGAAGCCTCTTTCATGACACTGCTGCTTCCCCCCTCCTTCCTTCCGCAGGGCACTTCGTGATGACGCGACCGTTGCACGAGCGCCCCGCCCCTTCCTTCCGCAGGGCACTGTGGGAGCTGTAGGCTCCGCAGGGAAAGGAAGCGCTTCCCGGCCAGCTCACCAACGCACCGCACGGAGATAAGTGCGCGAGCGCGGTACGAGCATTGTGTGAGCGCGGGCTATTTTCGGCTTCAAGCCGAAAATAAAAAAATACGCCCCAGCCCCGCTCCAGCCTCGTAAGCGCCGCGCAAGTGGGAGTGCGTCGTGCGCAGCGGTGCTCCCATTTGCGCGGTGCTCAAGCGGTGCTCGCACACAAAAAAAAAAGTGCGAAAAGGGCCTTGGTTTGGACCCTGGGTCTATTCTCCCTCCCATGCTTCAACCTCCTCCATAAGACACACACATTTTGATATTTGCAGTTTTTCCACTTTTGCTGGGGTCCTGCATCCCTAACCCTAGCAAATATGGAGAGCTGATTATACAGCAGCCCCTTCACATTCCCAAGGGTTAGAGGCACAGAACCCGTGTGACAGTGGAAAAATCACAAATAACTCCCCCCCCATGATTCCTCTCCAGAGCTCCCCCCTCTGATTCCTTTGCCTGTGGCCCCAGTGTTGGTGGGGAGAGGGGGAAGACACAGTAAAGAGTTTACTTGTGTTTTCCCTCAAAGGAAGAAGAGCACAGTTCTTCCCTTTTATAGTAGTTACTTCCAGAGGTCATCTTGAAAAGGGAGGAGTAGCAGCAAAGAGAGCACCTGACCAATCAGCAGCCATTACACTACAGAAAGTACAGCCACATGGGAGAGGGGGCAATGGGAGGGGGCTTTGCTCACCCAAAAAGGAAAAAAAAACCCATCCATTTTAAACAAAAGCCTGGCAAGTCTGGGGCGAAAAATGCAAGGAAATGGGATGAAATGGAAAATGCAGGGGAAGCAAGCACGTGCCTTGCGAATAATCAAATTTGCAAAGGTCAAACCTGCAAATGTAAAGGGAGGACTTTATATCTAAGATGAGGAATTCCCACTGGAAGATCATTTGGCCCCCCTCCCTGCTGTCCTTCTCCTGGCAGACAAAGACCTTTTCACTGAAGCAGCCCTTTGGTTTTTAACTTGTTGCAGCAGACAGTAATGGGATGGACTGTGTCTGTATTTTTAAAAATTATTTTTAGATGTGTTTTAAAACTGCTTTTAACTACTGTTTTTTAAATATAATCGTTGTTTGGTCTTTAAAACTTTTTTAATAATAGTTTTTTAATTGTACTTTGTTCTAACTTGTTGGTGTAGTGATTTGAGCATTGGACTATGACCCTAGAGACGAGGGTTCGATTCCCTGCTTGGCCATGGAATTCTACCAGATAACCTTGGGCAGGTCACACACTCACAGCCCCAGAAAAATCCATAATAGGTTCGCCTTAAGGTCACCATAAGTTGGAAACAACTTGAAGGCACACAACAGCAGTAACAACAGAACTTGTGCTGAGAAAAAGATGGAATATAAATAAAGATACCACTACCACCAGCAGCTCTTACTTGTGGTCTCTATTTTCCTGGAGGTAGGAGTAATACATCAGCATAGGTAATGTAAGACTTGAAGGCAAGTCACATATGGTACAATCATAGGCCATGTCCATATCACCAATGATTCCACTGACTGGAGGGTTCTGGGGACTGCAGTGAAAAAAGTAACTTTCCCAAGCCTAACATTTTGTGCTTACACCTGCATTTGTAGGCAAATGCTGTAGGAGAAATACTGATACTGGTGTATTTTAAAACAAATTTTAAAAAGTTATCAGCCAGAAAGGTCAGGGCAAGATGGCATCAACTGTCGCCTTTCTTCTTGGAAATATGAAGAGCAGGTACAGGATTTTTCTTACCCGTTGCCCTGACCCAGCTCAACTCCCCTCCCATTTTAAAGAAAAAACAGCTATGCCAGGTCAAACATTGTGACAAATGTCAAGTTTTATTTGGTTCTAAAAGCTGTGTTGTGAGAGATGGTTTTCTGTGGATTTGTCTTAAAACTGTATGGCAGTAACATCTGAGAGCTGGTAAAGCTTGCTAGACAGACTATTCATCCTTAACATGAAACGCTTCCTGGTGGGATCAGGACATTAAAAGATTTGCTTGACTAGCCACACTCATACAGTTTCAAGCCTCTGAATGTCATGTCTGTGGGATGAAGTCAGAGAACAGAAGTTTCAACAGACAAGTTGCAATGTTTAAAAAGGAGTGGCCAATTTGTTGCCCTCCAGACACTGCTATGCTGAACCTCTCAGGAGGCAAGGGGGAAGAATGATGAGTTCCTCAGTCCATCAGCATCTGGAAAGCCATGCACTCCCAGTTATTGCTTACAGGGTAGATACATTTGATGGTTGCAGAGGTGTCTTTCTGCAAAGTCCTACACTGCTACCTCACTGTAGTCTTCAGTTAACCCTGGCTTCTCAAACATTGTGCCAATGGACAGTAAATCTGAGCCCTTTCTACCAGGTTAGTGAGGCTTCAAATAGGGCCTTGGAGGTAGATTGTGTGCCTGTTATCCAATGAACAGATTAGTTAAACAGGGGGGAGATTTATCACCATAAGAGTAACCAGGTAACAAATTGGCCATAACAATAATAATGTTTATTTATAACATCCTTTACACCAAAAGGTGGAACAACATCATATACAATCAGGGTCAAAGATATTAAAACAAAAAACCACAAGAATACATGGCATTCCACAGGGGGTGGAAGAAGATGGGATCCAAAAGGATCAGATCTCTTTCTCCAGGGTCAGAGTATTCCCCCCTCCCACAAAATTTGGAAGAAATTTCTGTCGGTGATTGGAATGCTTTCCCAGGTGTTTATTGTAAATAATGTAACTTGTAACCTATACTAATGTGTACTCAAAGAAGCTTCCAAGTTTCAGAGAAAAATAAATACTAAGAGAACACTTTGAAAGATATAATAGTTTAAAAGCAACAGTGCAATCAGCTCCAAGAAATATTTATAGCATAATTCTATGAATGTCTACTCAAAACTAAATTCTATTGAGTTTGAATGGCTATATTATTACACAAGTGTGACTGGGAGTGCAGTGCTAGAGACCTTAAATATGTCCACTGGAACACTGTTTTAAATCTTCTAAAGATGGACAATGCACTGGATAGTTTCAATCTGTTTTGGAGGAGGAACTTAAATGAAATCACATATGGAGTTCCTCTCAGCTCTAGTGGCCATCAATAATGATGATGATGATGATGATGTTTATTTATAACACCTTTTTCACCAAAGGGTAGAACATCAACATATACAGTAAAGGACAAAGACAATAAACACAACACTATAGCATTACATGTACTGAAATCCCCCAAACTCTACCAGTTGCTACCCATCTCAGCACCTTAAACACAATTCAGTGGCTTAAGGTGGTGAATCAAAGAGGAAGGTCTTCAGCCTTTTTGAAAATGGGTGAGATCCTCCTCCAATTGGAGGTCCAAAGGAAGCCCATTTCTAGAAATGTGGAACCAGATCTTGAAAGGCTTGATAGAGCTATACAACCAAAAATTAAAATTTGAGTCCATGAATTTCACAGACACATAACAGATGCATTTAAATACCCAAATTCAGGGACTCTTTGAGAATATGAGAGTTCTAATGGGCACAATTTGTCCCACGCTGCCCGAGTATCGCCAGTGGCGGGGGGAGGGACGGACAGCCTTTGCCACCCTCCCGAGAGACGAGATCGTGCTGCGGTGGCCGATGGGAGGAGGCGGGGCTGAGCATAGATAGCTGGTCGCTTCGGGGCCGGGTAGGAATTTTTTCCTCCCTATTTGGGGTTTTTTTCGCCTACCCTACACTGCACCTAGGGCAGGGTAATTGGCTTTACAGGGTGGTGTCTTAATTTGATATTAATTAGGTTGCCACTGTCATACGTATAGTCATCCAGGCCGGCGGGGGGGGGGTGTCTTAAGGTTCGGCGTGTATCTATGGCACGCCCTTTTGGCGTATAGGATAAATCCTATCCTTGAGGAGGGCCCTGGGATCACCCCACTTGCTGCGCAGAGGGGGGTGGGCCTTGGGGCTCACCTTCCAGACAAGGGCTGGCCAAAAGTCACCATGCAACTTCAGCGGTTGGCTTTGGGGCCCGGTATCTCGCTCAATGGGCTAGGGGAGATGGTCGGGAGCGGCCTCTTGACCCTAGTCCGAAGATATTGTTGACCCCCCCTTTTTTCTCCTTAGGTCATAAAATGCAAGTGCAAGTTCAAGTTCATGTTCAAGTTTAAGTTCACCCCTGATGTTAATTAGGCATATTAATAAATTGCCCTAGTTCAACCCAAGCTCTGTCTGCGATCTTGTTATTTCGTGGGTTGGTCGGCAATAGCCCTTGCTCACTGGGGCTGCCTCATGCACTTCACTAGAGGGTCCACTGCTGCACATATCAAGGTAGGCTCAGAGGGAACCACTCTCCTCTACTAAAGTCAGTGAGGGGGACAGCATTTATCTCAATGCGTGTCCTGTCCAGTTTCCAAAGCTTAAAATGACCAAAACTTAAATGATCAAAGATTAAATCAAAGCTTAAAATCACCCTCTACCAAGCAGATTGGTAAGAGCTGGCATTGTATTCTCCACCAGTCCTCTGACATCCCACTGTTGTTCCATGCTGGATGGATTCCTTACAGCTACCACATATGCTGTTAAATACCAAGTTGGTGCCATATTTACAAGTATACAAGAAGAACATAAATGGGGGATCCTATCCATGGCTTCCATTTCTGTGTGGCAGTGGATCTGACCTTTAAAGGAGTTATCCAAGATGCTGAACCTTCCACGGATTAAGACTCATCACTCCACTCACATGGAAGCCACCTGTCATAACAGAAGGTTTCCCAAAGAGAAAATTGAACAGTTCCAGTTAAGCCTTACTGACCTTCTGCTTATTCCCTTTAGATGATGGGGAATTACCTTCTACAAGCTCAGATGGGTATCAAATTAAAAAAGTAAAGAGAAATTCCCTACTATCAGGAGATCACCCAGGACAAAATCAACCTATCATCCTAAATAGTAGGGTGCTCTAGGACTGGCAGTCTACCCAACACAAGAATGGTTTATCAGAAGCCTAAGACCATTAGACTTTTCCAGCTTACAGTACAGGATAAGACAAAAAGTGAATTGGCATTTGAAAGTCATGTGCTGTAGTGCTTCGTAAAAATCCAGGACACCAGGGTTCAAATTCCCACTCAGCTATGGAAACCCACTAGGTGACCTTGGGCAAGTAACACTCTCTCAGCCTTAGAGAAAGGCCAAGGCAAACTGTTACCCTGTTCTCTGGGGGTCCCAGGAGGGGTGCCCAAATAACCAAAACACAAACACAATTCTGGGGAGAATTAGCTGGGGCACTCACTAAAGCTAGCGAGAGGCAGGGTAACATAGTAGGATCTTGCAACCCAGTGTCTACGGGGTTAGGTCAGTCAAGCAGTCAAACAGTTTTAGAAATAGCAAAAATGATGTTTTATTGAAAGACAAACAAACAGTAAAGACACCACAATCACACACACCTAACGGAAGAATTGGAAATAGGGACTTTTGGGGGAAATGGGTGATACGACACCTTTCTCGTAGTCCTGAAGAAGTTTGAAGACTCAGCTCATTGGGGTGCAGGGAAGAAAGCTCAGCGCGGTTCGCTGAGGGGAGCTCGCCAGACAAAGCGGCAGCAAGGCGGGATGGAAGTCCGGAGCGATCCTGGGTTGAGCGGGCTCAGTTACTGGAACTGAGGGGACAGCTCGCCAAACAAAGCGGCAGCAAGGTTGGATGGAATTCAGGAGCGATCTGAGGTGGTTTCAGAATCGGGGGCGTTTTATAGGGTGAATTGTGACTGCAGGCCATGCCTTATTTGGTGAGAACAATGCGAGTTTGGAGCAGGACAAAGCTTTGGAAAAGGTCAAGTTTAACATGATCGGCTTAGCGCTGAATCAACAATAGTGTAGCCAGTATGCAAATCCAAGGTGCTTAGCTTGGCTTTGTAAGACTATTGGCTCAGAGCCGGGCGCCTTTGTTAGTGTCGTGCTTAAGCAAAAAGGTGTTTGCAGGAGAGGTCCCTGAAGCAACATATTGGCTCTGTTTTGCCTGCCTAGGTGGAGAATGGAATGTCCAGCAATTATCGGCCGTGCCTGTTTACATGCTTGTCTGGAGGCCTCACAAACATGTGGAGCAGGGTGGCAGAGGAAGGCCAAATGGTTTTGATATCAAATTGATATTGAGTGCTATCACCAAGTAGGCCTGGGCCGAAGTAACAAAACCTCCTTTGAACTGTGAGAAAACGTGAGCAAAAGTATACAAAAATTGTGAGCAGATTGAATAAAAGGTGAAGACATTTCTCTGTTTTTTTTTTCTTTTAATTGCTAGAATTGCACAGCAGTGAATTAAATTGAGCATGCAGATAATTTAAAAACAAAAAGGAGCAGAGTACATCTGTAGGACCTTTTGCCACAGGAGTAACAAAAACAGCAGCATAGTCACTAGCAGACTATGCAAATTCATGAGAGAAAGGAGAAACAAACAGCTAATAGGCTGGGAATGTAGGTCAACTGCAATGATGCTAGAGATGTCCAAAACCCTATGATTATCACTACTGGAGTGTGTGACTTTCCAGAGAGGATAGACAACAAATTAGATGGACATATGGGCTTGCATTACATTTCCCCTAACCTATAAGAATCACAACATTCAGGCTGGATTATACTGTGCTTATTCAACTCCAGGCCTTCCAGACTGTTCTTCCCCCACCATTCCACATCTATCTAAGTCAGGGGTGGACAACTATGGAATTATGCATTAGACCCCCAGGAGACACTAGAGGGTTGTACTCACTCCCACTGCACCGACTCCCACGGACACACAAACACACAATATCATTTTTTCCTCCCAAACACCCTCAGACAGCCTCAAAGACACACAGAACATTCTCATCGTGCTTTCTTGGACCATTTTAGGACTTTTTTGAAACAGAAACAGGTGTCACTTCCTGTATCAAAAAAGGCTTCTCCCGGCCAGGAGGATTCCAAAACATGGTGGAAATGTCTCTGGGGACCCTTAGCGTTCATTTTAGAGCAAAAATTGCACATTTTGGGGGGTATGTATGGGACGCTCAGGGGGAAGACACTTCTGGGGAGCACATGTGGCCCGTAGGCTGCACTTTGCCCACCCTTGATCTAAGGAATGATGGCACAGCCAGAGAGACCTTGCTATATAAGAATTATGGATTGTCTGGTGCCTCTGTATACACTGAGATTTTCTGTACTTTCACCTTCTGTTTTTCACAGAATTTCTCTCAGTTCTAGTAAACATTTAGGTTGTTACTGACTTTTTTTAGCAGACACATCATATTAAGACAAAGTTTTGTAACGGATTTTTGTGCTACAGGGAAATAAAACGAATCTGACTCAGTACAGTAAAAGCCACTGACACATCCACAGTAATCAGCAGGGCTTCACTCTTCATATACATCTTCTGATTGTAGGTCACCTAAAGGTATGACCAAGGAGATAACGTGGGAGATAATGAGGGGAGACTCAACCATTAGTCTATTTTCTCCCACTTCAATGGAGTCTAGAGTTGAGTCAAGGAAAAATGTCTGGGCAGGTGAGAACACAGAAGAGAAAAGGCAGGGTTTTGGCTTTAGCTAAAAATGAAGTGGATAGCTTTTTTTTTGTCAGTAAATTTTTAACTAAAAGTTAGCAATATGCACAGGTGAAATGAAACAATCAGGCCAGGTGAAGTTTGCATAAGTAAACAAAGATTCTGAACCTTCTACAGATCATTTGAAGACTTCTTTCAAAATGCATCTTTCACCAGCCTCCACTTTTCTTAGGATTCCATTTCCATTTTAGTGGCCAAGCTTATATATCTATGATTTTTAAATATGTTGGGCATAGCTGGTGAGGCAGGCTTACCTCCTCTCTCTATTCCTCTCTGTTTTGCTGCTCATGCATGCTCAGTAAGGAATTCTAGTGGCAGCCGCTGTTTATCTTGCCTGCTCTAAACAGGCACACATGCCTAAAGTAAAAACAGCTAAGTAGAAACCTATGTTTTTCCCACCACAAGTTTTTTTTTCCTGCTACAACCCAACACCCAAAAGTCTGTTTTTCTGCAGCCATCTTTCACCACTTTCTCAATGCCAACCCTGCTAAAAATGTTCACCTAGACCAGTGGTTCTCAACCTTTCTAATGCCACGAGCCTTTAATACAGTTCCTCATGTTGTGGTGACCCCCAACCATAAAATTATTTATTTATTATTTACAATGCCTCCCCCTCCAGCAAAGGCCGCCTCGCCAGCCAGGAATGGGGGGCCAGGCAGGGAGGGAAAGAGGAGCCGCAGTCTCCCCCGGGAAAAAACTCCGAGAACCCCCCCGGGCTCTGCTTCTGCTTCGCCTTCGTTTCCGCTGGGGGGCAATATGGGAAAAGTTTCCAGAGTGTCGACCTTGGCTGGGGGGAGGAATTCCAGCACCTTTGTCTTTTGCGCCGGGAGCAGTTCGCCCCCCAGAAAAGCGCTGCCTTGCGGCCCCCTGGCCCTTCCGCAGTGCCCCCCTCCATGGCAAATGGGGCAGGGGCCATGGTGAGGAGGGGGCCTGCCCCTCGTGCTGCTGCCCCCTCCAAGCTGGCCCATCAGACGGGAGGTTCTCCTGGTAGCGGAGAAGGGGAGCGATTTCAGTCCCTTCTGAACAGGGGGCAGGAGGACGTGAGCGCGTGGCTCACGCTTGCGCACCACCACTCCTGCTATGGCGACACTGTGGCCGCACACGCTCCCACCAAAGGGGGCAGGAGGACGCGAGCACGTGGCTTGTGCTTGCACACCACCACTCCTGGGCCTTTCCGCACGTTACCTTATCGTGCAGGTGGGAGGTGCAGTTCGTGCAAGCAGATTCTTGCGCAGGACGCTCTCTTCGCTGCTCCTTCATCCCGCAGCTGGCTTCCTGGTCACGCAACGGCCCTGCCCCCTCCTCCCCCAGTGCAGCCTACAGCTCACAGGCTGCACTGCGGAAGGAAGGGGTGCGGACAGTTGTGCGACCAGGAAGCCAGCTGCGGGATGAAGGAGCATCGACGAGAGCGCCTCGTGTAAGAACCTGCTTGCGTGAACGGCACCCCCCACTTCCGCGATAATGTAACGTGCGGAAAAGGCCCAGGAGTGGTGGTGCGCAAGTGCGAGCCATGCACTCACGTCCTCCCGCCAAAGGGGGCAGGAGGACGCGAGCGTGTGGCTTGCGCACCACCACCGAGGAGGGAATGGAGCCTAAGACCATCGGAAATATGCATTTTCTAATGGTCTTAGGTGACCCCTGTGAAAGGGTTGTTTGACCCTCAAAGGGGTCGCGACCCACAGGTTGAGAACCACTGACTTAGACAGAGGAGAAGAAGAGAATGGGAGGCTGGGTGGGTTTAAATGCCTTAAAAAAAGCCTCACTGTCAGAGGCTATGTTAACTGAGGTAGGCCTGTATGAGTTCAGTCTGACTCAGGCCCTTTCCGCACGAGATGCCATAAGCAGATTGTAGCATAGTTAAGGTGGATTCTCTGGAAGCGCAGTAGTGATGCTGTGTTCTGCACCTCTCTGCCTTAATGTGAACAGAAGTGGAGTGTCTCTTCTGCATTACAGCCTCCTTGTCCACTCCCCTCGCTCTCCTTTGCCCCACTCCACCACCCCTGATTGGCCTACAACCTGGCCACTGCCAGTCCTGCCATTTTCTTAATGTGCAGTAAATAGCTTTTGAAGTAACCACAGTGAGATAGAACGGAGCCATCTCTTCTCTTCTACCTGAACTTTGTGAGATTAAACATGCACACACACACACACACACATTTAAGTATCAGCTACAGATTAGGTACATATAAAATGCCAATCAAGACCATAATGAGGACATTATTACTGCTGCTGACTTTTTTTTAAAGTGGCTGACACTAATGGTAGCTTCGCTCTCAACACATCATGATATTTGGCCAGGTATAAAATGTCAAAAAGAAAAACTTCACTTACTCTATCTGAGATCCTGATTATGATCTCTCACAATGGGAGTATCATCATCATCATCATCATCATCTTTTACCTGCCTCTCCATATGGATTGAGCCAGGGAACAACAAGTAACATAATACATGGCATCAATTAAAAAAGCATATAAAACCAATACATATTAAAATCTATCAAGAAAAACTCTAAAAATTATAATTTAAAAATAATCCGGATAATCTGGGTTTTTAAAGCTGGTGCTGATAATATTTCCTGTCATAAAAAGGATCACTGGTTACCAAGGGAACAGAGCTTAGGAAGTTACTATTTTAGACTATAAACACCCAAAGGCCAGCATTGTCTTGGTGAGTTACTGATTAATCCAGTATAAGTACTTTTCCAGGATTCTGCACTAGGAGGTATCCAGTTTGTACTGTTGTTGTTGTTGCTGCTGCTGTTATTGTTCTTGTCTTGTGTCCAAAATTGGGACACAAGGCAGCCTACACTTTTTTTAAAAAAAACATTACAGTTAGAACACACAAAGATCAACATTAAAATGGAATTAAACTACTAATAATATTTTTAAAAAATTAAACAGAGTTAAAAGTGATTAAAAGCAGTCTTAAAACAGTAAATTAGAACAATAAAAAGACTACAAAAACCCTCCTAAAAGCCCTTGCTTTAAAAAGCTTGAGTTCCCAAAAAGGCAGTCAAGATTAGATAGTCTTTGACTGCCAGATAAAAGGAATCCCTACGAAAGGAGACACTTAGAAGGGCCTATCTCATGCCCCCATCAGTGATGCTTGTCAAGGTGGCAGGACTGAGACAAGGGTATCTTCTTAGATGCTTTGGCCTTTGGAGGCTCCTATGGGGAGATATAGTCTGTCAGGTAGCCTAATGGCTTTTCCTGTGGCTGTGCTACGGCAGCAAGGTGGAAATCAAATGGCCTGCCTCCCCTCAAATATGCATTGCTTGCCTATATGTGTGTTTCTGAGAGAGTCCAATCATGCCCAGTTGGTAGCTGTTTCCCCCTTCCCCCGACTACTGACTAATTGTGCTCTGCCAGCACTAAATAGGATCTCATCTGGCATCACTGGTTATGCTGGTTGGAGTTTCTGGGAGCTGTAAATAAAAAGTAATTTTTCTAAGCTCTAAATCAGATTGGGGCTGGGGATTCCAGGGTTAAAATAAAAAGAAACCTTTCCAAGCTCTGGGTTAAGTTGGAGTTGCAGGATTTGCTCCCCTCCCATTCATATTCATGCTCAGGTAAAAAAAGATACACCCTAGTCTAAATAATTCATTTTACTTATTAATGGCACTGGGGGTGGAAGAGCACAAATCTCAGCCCCCTCTCTTGTTACTATGTTCAAAATACAGTTTTAAAATATTTATAGTATTTTTCCCTTTAGAGAAAAAAAAATAGCTTTGAAAAGGGTTCAGAGACTTTGAAACAATGAAAAAGAATAAAAATTCCTAGGCTATATTCCTTTATATTCTACCTTTTAATTGAGAAGGTGGCTGGGTACAGAGTGCCAGGAGTTCCTAAAATCCTTAAAAAGACAATGACATTCAGTGAACAGGCAAGGATGCCCATGTAATCTGGGTAGCTCTGGAATGTGTGAAAAGGAAAAAAAGAGTCCCATCACTCCTCCTTGGCTCCATCTCAGCATGGAGCTGACCTTGCAATTCTCATTGGATGGCTGTGTGGGCTATAAGCCAACTCCCTGGAATGTGCTTATGGCTAACTTGAGCCACCCAATATAAACTGGCATCAGACATCAGGTGAGAAGTGCAGAGGGATAAAGGTCAGGGACAGGGAAAATACAGAAATGAGAACTCTTAGTAAGTATTACAGCCAGACATAATTGGAAACTGGAGCCAGAGGTTTTAATAGAGAGAGGCATGACTGATATCTTGTTAAAAATCTGGGCAGCATAGGCAAGGCACATTGATCTCAAGAGCTCTAGTTAGCAGTTTCTGGATTAAACTTCAGGGAGTGCCAGGGGATTCTATTATCTTTAAGGAATGACAATCCAACCCATTTTGTGATCCTTGGAATACCATTTTTTTGAGGATTTACTTCTTTTTGTCTATCTGATATGGTCATTTGGAAAGAAGTATTCAAGGCAGCATGTTTTATGCCCTTGATGAATACATCACATGCAAGTGGGCTGCAGTCTATGGAAACTTGTGCCTAATAATAACTTGTCTTTAAGGTGCCCTGAGACTGTTGTTTTTTGCTGCTACAATTTACCATGGCTACCCACTCCCCTTGGGAATATCTACATTGTATGATGCTTTGAGGAACTGCTTTGAACCACTTTGGATAGAAAAGCAGTTCAAAATAGTAAGCATGAAATAAGCAGAATTTGTACCTTGTACCCAGCCACCGTCTCCACTCTGAAAAATTTCCTAATTAAGGGTACAAAATGACACTTTCAATCCATACTGACACTTCCCAATCTTTCTGCCATGGTTCCCCATTCTCATAGATCTATCTCCACACCGTGAAAGCAAAATTAAACCCACAGGGTCTGTAACATCAGCAGTGGATATACCTTCATTACACTGTGCTGAGAGATACTGCTGTTCCATGTGTGCATGGTCACATTTAATTTCACTTGCAATGGCAATCACAGAGCCCCTCCCTAAGCTGAATGTGTCCACAAAGCAATACCTGTGAGGCACAAAAGAGTGCAGCCAGAAGGAAATTTTACTACCTGCAAGCACAAACAAAAGCAACGCCTAATATACAAAGTGGGTTGGATATTGCCTTGTGATGTGAACAATCAATGAACCTATCATAAAAACAGATCAGAAGCATTCTTATGCCTGCTGTTATCCAACATCTGCCATTTGTCCTTCACCATGATACTACCCATATCTTTTCAGCCATGACATAGAATACATCTTCTTTATCTGAACCTTTTAACCTGCGATTTTTTGTGTGTACCCCAGAGCTCCCCCCCAGTGCCAATTCTTAGAAAATAAGATAATCATCTCTCCAGAAACCTCCTGGTGACATAGTTCTCAGGTAAAACAGGGTGACCCTCTGCATCTTATTTTATCCCCCAATCCATTTTTCACAAACCTTCCCATCATATCTGGTTTCATTGGAAAACAGAAGTGTGGCCCATGGCACAGTGTGTATGCATGCACGAATTTGCAAAATAGATCAGATGCAATCTGCAGATCCCACATGGCTGCTCAGCCTTGCCTTAAGAGGTCACCACTCATGGTCTCAGAAGGCAAGACTGACACTCTTTATTTGCATACCTGGATGACTGTGGGAAATCTTTCTGTCGGGGATAAAAGAGACACCACCCTCCTATGACACACATCATATCAAACAGAAGTAGTAAACATTAAATATATTTTGGCCAGGGTCTACTAAAATTTATGGACTGCTTGACCCTGAATAGAACCAGAGATGCCATAAGTTACTTTTTTGGACAACTCCCAGAGGGCAATGAATATGCAAGCTAAGGGATTTTGGCAGATATAGTCCAAAAATGCAAGTGACCATGCTTGCTGAGGAATGTTAGGAGTTGTAGTCCAAAAAGGTAACTTTTTACAAGCTTTGTCTGTGGTCTTTATTTTTTACAAGCTCTGTCTGTGGTCTTTATTTTATTATGTGCCAGACATAGGCCATTTCTGCACTAGCCTGTTATAGCATGATGATTCCACTTTCAACATCCTCTGGAATCCTGGGGTGATTCCAGAGGATGTTGAAAGTGGAATCATCGTGCTATAACAGGCTAGTGCGGAAATGGCCACAGATAATGTAAGACACAAAGACTATAAAGCTAGCAGTTATCTAGAATATCTTGTACCTTTAATGACTGTATAGAAGAAGTTATTACCTACAGTCTTCCTTCCACATTCACAGGTTTGACCTTCACAGATTTTATTATTTGCGAGTCACATGCTTGCGTCCCCCCAATTTTCCTCCTCCCATTCCCTTGCATTCCTCAACCCAGGCTTGCAAAGCTTGTGTTTAAAATGGAAGCCTTTTTCCTTTTCGGTGAGCAAAGTCACCCTCCCCTGCAACATGAGGTGTGTCCTCTCTGCCATGTGGCTGTACATTTTGCTATGTAATGGCTACTGATTGATCAAGGGCTCTCTTTGCTCCTATTCTTCATTTCTCAAGGTGGAGACCAGAAGTAGCTAAAATGCCAGAACTCTGGTAAGCCCTTTACCTTGTTTTTTTCTCCCCCCACCCTGAAAGCTGTGGCCAGAGGCAAAGGAATGGGAATGGGGAGCTCCAGAAACCAATGGGAGGAGGATTGCAGGGCAGGAGATATTTGTGGTTTTTCCACTTTTGCGAGGGTTCTGTGCCATAAACCCTCGTGAATGTGGAGGGGCCACTGTGTTTGCGTGACAAACAGCATCTGCTGAAATTACCTCTGATACCTTCTAGGCACCAGATCCCATCTAATCTTGGATGCTAAGCAGGTTTAGATCTGGTTAGTATTTGAATGGGAGGCCACCAAGGAATACCAGGTGCTTATAGACTATATTTCAGAGGACAGAACTGGCAAAACCACCTCCGAGTATTCCTTTTCTAAGAAAATCCTCTGCAATTCACCATAATTTGAGAGGCCATTTGTAGGCAGCCGCTCACCAATACAATCATTAAAGGTACAGGAGTCCCAGTTTTTACTCTGGCAAGACCAGTATTTCATGGTGAGTCACACAGACTTTTGGAGTCTATGTCCTACCATTACAGATGTTACATCTGGCAACTGTGCCTACTCTTATTTGAGAAAAAAAAAGTTGATTGTATTAGTATCATTAAAGCATTTATAATACATTCTGGGCCAACTTTAAAGCTATCATACTCGACAAATGAAAATACACACACATACACGCACACACCCTCTTACCAGACATAGCAGTGAGATCAGCACTTCGGCTAAATACTTCAGTAATTCCAAGGCCTTTCAAAACATCCTTCAGATCAATTTCCTGTTCTATTGTGAACCTAGAAAACATACACAAATAAAAGAAGGATGAAACTCCTAGCATTCTTTTCCCAACAAAAGGAAGCATATTTTGCTGGTTGTCACTAGCGAGAATCAGAAAGAAATTGAATTAACACAGACACAGCCTGGAGAGTGTTAGGTTATTGAGGAAAAACACTTAAGGGGGGGTTGGGGAAGAAAAGAGAGAGAGTGAGAGAAGGCAATAAATTGCATTTATTGAGTTGACATTCATCAGTAGCTTAGGGCTAAGAACTGTTTTGTTTGCAGTAATATTCTGAGACTAATTGTTTTGCAATTGTGCATCACTATCATTCCCAAAGCCTTACCAAACAGAATTTAGGGGACAAGGGTGGAAGTATTTATGTCTATACAGTCAGCAAACTGCAGTAAGTTTTAAACAATGGCCAAGAGTGAGTTCTAAAGAGAGAATATCCCACCCTCCCCACCTCCATAGCAAGCTACTTTTCCAGTACTGGAATAAGCAATGGGAATGGGTTACTTTTCAAAGATTGTTAATAAACAACAGGAATTAATTACTGTTAAAAAGTGACTTTCCAAGTTTATGGGGAGATCCTGGTTTAAATCCCCAATGCGGCTAAGAAATTCACTGATATTCCTTGGACCAGTCACTAACCTCTAATCCTGACTCCCTCACAAGGTTGCTGTAAGGATAAAATAGGGGAGGAAGAGAATGTCCCTTTCAGTTGCTTAGAAGAAAGACAGGATAAAAAATAATAAGAAGCATATATTTGAAGCTACAGTTGGAATAAACATTTTTGCCTAAACCTGTCCACTGTATGCAGAAATACAGACACACAGAAGCCACGGTTGATGAAAATGGTTCCAAGAAGTAAGGCAAACATGGATTTGTTCCATTAGAGCTAGAGAACAAAAAGCAAAATTCTTGGCAAGCTGGACTCCGGCAGCAAACATGTTTGTATGAAAAGCAATGGTGAGAAAAAGGTAACCAGAGCCAGATTTTAAAATGTCACAGGGGCACATTGCCAGATAAACCAGCACTACTGAAGGAAATGAAAGGCTTTTATTAGAATCCCAACAGCATGAATGAGGAAGATTGCAGCTTCACTGGCAGCCATTCTGGAATGCAGAGGAGGAGCACATAGTGCATGAGGAGGACAGGTTCATGGAGATCTTTAGATATCCAGACAGTAAGGCCAGATTTTACTAAGTTCAACTGGAGTTTAGAAAAATTATTTTTTCAGACTACAACTCCCAGAATCCTCTAGCCAGCATGGTGATTCTGGAAGTTGTACCCCAAAAATCAACTTTTCAGACTTTATGTTCACCAAGCACTCTTTCTAGCCTACAAAAAGTAAATGCCAAAAGGGGCTCCTTCACATAACACAATTATAGCATTATGATTTTCCTTTAATCACCATGGTTACATCTCAGTGAATCTTGGGCTCTGGAGTTTGGTGAGGCACAAGTGCTCTTTGGCCAAGAATGCTAATTGTCCCTCCCTAGTGTGTGAAGCATAGGATGCTGCCATGGCTATTACAGCGAAATTGCAGCACTATAATGGTGTGAAGGGGCCTCGGTTTTAGGAGGTTAGCAGTTGCTAAAGTGGGCATGCTGATCATGTTTTGGATGTAAAATATTGGGCTGCTGTTGAAAACCAGTCTTTCCTGCTCTATCCCCCTAGAGTGCATTTGAATGGGCTTTAAAACCCTCAATCAAGTCAAACTAGCTTTCTTATGACAAGAAGATGCTCTACAGTTTAGAAAATGAGACGCCCTATGATATTCACTGGGCTGTATTCTGGGGAGATATTCTACTGCCATATGGAGCTCCCTTCCCCAGGGAGGTGGGCTTGGCCCTCTCAGCTGCAGTATTTAAATAGGCTTTGAAAACCCACCTGTTTCGAATGGCTTTTAACTGATGTGTTTTATTGGTTCATGCTGCTGGTTTATTGATATTTTATTGCCATGGCTGTGTAAATGGCTTTTATGTTCACTGAATTATATTTTAAGAGTCAGGCTTTTTGTATCTTTTTTTAATTTTAAAATTTCTTTATATTACTACAGCATAGTTGTATGCTTATATTTTCTTTACTACCTTAGGCTGACTTGGTCTAGAAAGGTGCTTTATAAATGTTCAAAAAAATGAAGTGTCACATATTTTATGTAACTAAGTGAATATCCCTCAAGTTTGCCAGGAATGACCAGGAAGGAGTATACTTTCTAACTGTACCAATTTGGCCAGATTAATCCTCTGCCATCCCACTTTTCAGCTGCCTTTAATATGTCTCAGCTTCTCTCTCCTCATTTAGTTCCCCCTCTGTTCTCAGCTTACATCAGTTGCTGCAAACTGAGTTCAAAGTGCAAAAGTAGTTAGCACTCAGCAGACAGAGAGAGAGAGAGGTGGTGGTGGTGGTGGTGGTGAAATCTTGCCCTTCTCATTAAGTTCAGGCAAAAGCAAACCACTGCGGCCTTTCCTAGCTTGTGTGTTCTTTTTAATCACTCATGTAATTTTGACGGCAGTCTGATATTGCTCAGTCACATATGTTTTGGTCTTCATCTGTGAAATATTGGAGTGTATGGAAAGAACTGGAAACCTCTCTCCAATCTTACATACCTACTTCTCTTTTCCAAACCAGGAACCATAAATCAGGTTATTTCATCCTCTAGAACAGGAGCATAGCCTATTTTTGAGGCTACCAACACCCCCATTTTTCCCCCAAACTCCCAGAATGGAAGTTGACTTCTGGTTTACTTCCTGGTTGGATAAAGGCCTTTCTTGGGCTTCAACGGTCCAGGGAAGTCTCCAAAACCTGCTCCAGAGAAAAACCTTTTTTTTTTTATCATGAAGTAAACCAGAAGGCAAATTTTTGCTTACTTACTGACTGAAGAAAGGCCACTCTTGATCCTTTAACAGTCCAAGGAAGCTTTAGAAACATGTCAGAATTGCTCCCTCGATCTTAGGGGGGCATGGAGGGGGCTTTTGGTGATTTTTTTTTTGAAGTGATAAAATTTTAAGGACTCTTGAGAGATGTGGCCCTCTAAAGTTCCACAGAAGGTCAATGGAGCCCCCTAAACTCTGGCAGTTGTCCACTCCTGCCCAAAACCATGGCAGAGGTAAATGAGAATCAAGGCTATGAGTTCCTGTGTTGGGTGGTATGCCACAGATAATTGTGTAGTATACTAATGAGTACATATCCTCATGGCTGGTGTCTATGTTTGGCCAACGGTGGTATCCAGGAGAAGCTGATAACACACAGGTCAAGAGGTTCGAGAAGCAACGTAATTAGTCAGTTTACTTTAGGAAACAAACAGCCTTACAAATGAGAAGCAAATAATGGTCCCAGCAATGTCCATAAATCAGAGGCAGGAAATATAAACACAAGTCAAAGGCAAGAACAACAGGCAAGAGAAGCAAATGGAAGCATAGGAGAAATGATCAGTTAATCACTGACAAAAGCTAGAGGGGAAAGGCATAGTTCTTATAGGTTCTGAGATCAGCGCAGCTGGTGCTTGATTAATTGCTGCTTGGCATAAATTCACTAAGTGTCTATGGTGGGTGAAGGTGGCTATTGGTAAGTCACTCTCCATATCAGAATGAGCAGGGCTTCCCAATGGGGCTAGCACAGCCTCCTGTTCTGTCTCTGGGGCAGGTAGTGGTACTGTCTGCTCTGCAGGTTCTGCTGTAACAGTCTCTGTGCCAGGGCTCAGAGCAGGTTCTGCTGTCTTAGGCTCCGAGTCTGAGTCTAGATCCTGAAAGCCTATGACACCTGGGAGGATTTGTATTGGATCCACCGTGCCTGGGAAAGGGTGAGATTAACAGAATCCCTCCATGCCTCTCCCTCATATCTGAAACATCTGCTTCCTGCATGTGGGAAAAGCTTACACGTGTATCTGCTGTTTCATCTAGTTTGGAAAGATGTTGGGCACCTGGGTCAAACTACTGGGAACACAAAGTAATTCTATCCCATTTTGTTAAAAACGTGATCATCAAGACCTTTCAAGACAGTTCAAGTGATAAGAGCAAATCTCACAAACTGATGACAGAAGAAGCTACTGTGATAACTGAAGCCCCAGTTGGAGCTGCTGCTGATGAGCACCAGCTGTTGGTCCCTGTGGCTCTGGCTGGAAATGAGTCCTGCAGCTCGAGAGCTCCCCCTGCTGCCATGGACCAAGCAGGCGTGGACGTTCCTCTGCCTGCTCTTTTGGAGCAACAGGGATCCGATTCTGAAGATGGTTTGGAGCCTGTGCCAATCAACCCTCAAACAAGGTGGAGACTCAAGAGAGCTGAGCAAAGGGAGGCTTCCTTGATTAAGTTCAAGAAGCAGTGACTAGCCACACCTGTGTCTTGGGCTATATAACTGCCTGCCGGGAAGCTTTCCTTTGCTTGTGGCAAACTTCTTTCAAGCCCTCCTTTTGCCTGTTCCTTGCTCCCAGCACCTGGTTCCTGCTACCTTGAATTGATCTCTTGACCCTTGGCTTTTGGAACTCTGACTATGGCTTTCGACACTCTGGTAAATGAACTCCCTTGTGTAAAGTGCTTGCTTGACTCCTCCTGGCAGGACTCTGCTAGCTCTCCCACTCCCTTGGCTTGCTGCCCGGGTCTCTGACCTTGACAGCTACAGTGGTTTTAAATATTAGATGCCTTCAACAAAAGAACTGGCTGGATAATTCAGATTCAAAGACAAAATTGAGCCCATCTACCCTTCTGAATCTAGGCCACCATTCCCTTATGGCTACCAGTTCACAAATATCCAGAAATAATCATGAAATGACATCAAGACATCAAGCCTCTGAGTCTTACTTAATGAGCCTCTGGAATTCTTTCTGTTTCACTGGGACTCTCTGCTGTGGCGACACCTTGCTTCACAGACTGTACTCTGCTCATGCTCAGAGGAGCCAAATCTTGCCAACCCTGACAGGTTATGGGCCCAGCCTCACACTCCTGGTGCGTCAGAGGGTCAGGTGGACCAAATGAAGTGCCAATTTCAGTCTGCAGCTGCCTGCTGAGAGCCTGTTCGTGGACGGTCTCTGGTAAGTCAGAGTCCTGGCACAGGAGGTACCTGGAAGGTGAGAGTGGCTGCAGGGATGGCGTCCATGGGGAGTGCAAGTCTGCCCCTGGACAGATTGAATGAGAGGAACTATCTCATTTGGGCAGTGAAGATGGAGATGTATTTGCAGAGAGAGGGGTTGTCGAAGGCTGTTGCTGATCCCCCAGTGCCTCGCCACAGAGTAGCAGATGCCAGGATGGAAGAGAAAGCCATCAGTAACATTTTTCTGGCTTTTGAAGATAGATAAACCATGTCAGGCACCTCACTATGGCACGGGCGTGTTGGGACGCTTTGCGGACCATGTACATCCACCCTACGGCTGGGAGTAAGCTGTCCCTGTTAAGGAGGCTCTACAGGGCACAGCTGCAGCCTGGTGAGTGCATGTGGAACCATCTCCAGCATTTGACCTCCCTGTTCATTGCCTTACAAGAGAGGAGGAAGGAGCTCTCCTAGCCTGAGAGAGTCTACTGCATACCGAGCTCCCTAGATGCAAGCTGGGATGTGTTCGTGGCTACCATCGATGGCATGCTGGAGCAGGACTTCACCGTGCAGTATATTTCCAGGCATCTGCACAAGGAGGAGAAGAGGTGTGCTGAGACGAGCCAGCAAGAGCTTATCAACAGGAGCAGCAGCAGCAGTGGCGGCAGGAAGAATGCCAAGGACACTGACTGTCCCCGGACTGAGTCTGAGTCTACCGAGAGGGTGAATGCTGTGAAAAGATTTTTTGGTGTGGATCCACGAAGCATCTGCAGAAGGACCGTCCAGACAGCAGAGGAGGTGCCAAAGACTCAAGGCAAGAAAGCCAAGGACAGAGGGAGTCGCCGGCCGGTTTCAGCCATGGTTAAGGGCTGTGAAACCCAAGGGGCTCTCTGGCTGCTAGATAGCAGGTGTTCTCAACATCTGGCTAATAGCAGGGATATGTTTAAGATGCTGGGCAAAGCAAACATTGACTCTGTTTCCCTTGCTAATGGGTTTAAATGCAGGGTGGAAGACATGGGGGAAGCCTTTGTTCCTGCTCTGGGGAAATACCTTGACAATGTGCTTTATGTACCCTCGTTAGAGTTTTTCCTGCTGTCAGTATCTGAGTTGGCATTAAGTAGGCATGATGTTCTGTTCTCTGGAAATGTGGGTAAGGTAATCAGAAATAGGACTGTGTGTGCGGTCAGTGAGCTCAAAGACCATCTGTATAAATTTTTGCCAAAACAAAATACATACATGGCGTATAGCAATAAGCCCCAGCATGATAATTGGATCCACTTGTTGCATAGAAGGATGGGGCATGCCAGTTTCCAAATTCTAAGGAAACTGCCTGAGTGCTGTAAAGACTGCAGAGTTAACCCTTGTGATGCCTTTTTGGACTGTGCTGTCTGCGAGCAGTCCAAATCACAGGTGCAGCCATTTCCTAAGTTTAGTACCAGGGTATCTACGCAGCCTTTTCAGTTGGTGCACTCAGACCTCATTGGTCCCATGCCCAAGTCTCAGGGTGGGGCACGGTACGTGATGCTCCTGGTAGATGACTGCAGCAGGTACACGTTCTGCTATCTCCTGAAACAGAAATCCGAGGTGCGTGGAGTGTTTAAAAATTGGTGTGCCTATGTGGAACATCAGTTTGGGTACAAAGTCAAGGCTCTCCAGACTGACAGGGGAGGTGAATATTTGGCTGGGAGTTTGCAGCATTGGTTAAAGAAAAAGGGCATAAATCACAGGTTAACTGCCCCCAATTCTCCGGAGCATAATGGACTTGTGGAGCATAATGGGGGAGTGATCCAGACAATTATGAGTTCCTTGTTGGCAGATGCTAACATGCCTCAGATAAAGCTTGGGGTGAGGCAATGCTTACTGCCAATTACATTTGTAACAGGCTTTGGAACTCCATCATAAAGGTAACTCCTTTTGAAAAACTGTATGGCAAGAAACTCTCTGTTGCTCATTTGAAAGTGTTTGGGAGTTATGCCTGGGTGCACATTCCTAAAGCCCAAAGGAGAAAGGGGCAGCCCAAAGTCCGCAGGTTGAGATTTGTAGGGTACTCTGGAGGAGGAGATCGCTTTGATCTCTGTAATGGAAGGGTGGTGATATCCAAAATGCTCAGTTTGAAGAGCACAGTAATTGAAAAAGGGTGCATGCAAATTCTGAGGTGCTCCTTCCAATCAGTGATGAAAGTGACGCTGAGAGTGCAGCACAGCCTTCTTCTCCTGCAACGAACCCATCAAGGGTTAAGCAGGAGGAGGAGACAAGAAACTGAGCTGGGAGAAGCATCTCAGAGTGCAGAGCAGTCTAATGGGGAGGAGAAACCTGGCCATGAAAGAGGCAGCTCATTTGATGATGATGGGGGGGGGGTTACAAATACCAAGGCTGTCTGAGAGGAAAACAAAAGGCATTCCTCCACAGAGGTTTGTGGTGCAAAACAGTGTGAGGGTATGCCAAGTTTCCTGTGAGCCTGAAATCTTTGAGGATGTTCTGAGTTTGCCAAAGGCACAGGCTGACTGCTGGTTGGATGCCATGGACCAGGAGATGGAGTCCATGGACAAACATGGGGTATTTATGTTGTATACGGTGCCAGATGGTGTGACTCCGGTAGGCTGTCGGTGGGTGTACAAACTCAAACCCCTGGCTTTGGGGGAGGTAAAACACAAAGTCAGGCTTGTGGCTCAAGGTTTTTCACAAAGGAAAAATGAGTCATTTGATCAAACTTTTGCGCCAATGGCCAGAAGTGAAAGTATCAGGCTGGTGTTAGCTCTGGTAGCACAGAGAAATGCCTTGGTACACCACTTTGATGTCACAACAGCCTATCTCAATGCTGAGTTGCCAGAGACCATCTATATGCAGCAGGCACCTGGGTATGAAACTGGTAAATGAAATCTGGTGTACAGGTTAAACAAAGCCATCTATGGGCTCAAACAATCTGTCTGTTGCTGGAACAAGTGCCTGGATGGTGCTTTGCAGGGCCTGAGTTTCAAGCAGAGTGTAGCAGACCCATGTGTGTACACCAAAGGGTCTGGGAAAGACCAAGAAATCTTGCTAGCCTTTGTTAATTACTTGTGTCTGGTCACAACAACAAAGGAACAGGTAACAAGGTTTGCCAAGGAACTGGGTGAAAAGTTCCAAATTAAAGACCTGGGTTCCATCAAACAGTACCTGGGTATTGAGGTATAGAGAATAGAGAATGGGTTTCTGCTTAGCCAGAAGCAGAAAATATTGCAACTGCTGCAAAGGTTCAACATGCTTGATTGCAAAGATGTGAAAACCCCCATGGTACAAGGGTTTACAAAGTCTGTGGATGACAAAGTGTTCCCTGACAAAGAAATGTAGCAGTCTGTTGTGGGATCTCTGTTGTATTTGGCTGGGTATGGCAGACCAGATTTGTCCCTGGCTGCTAACATCCTAGGCAGGACAAGTTCTAAGCCCACACAACAACATTGGCAGGGAGTGAAGAGTGTGTTAAGGTACTTGAAAAGCACTCTGGAGTACTGTCTGTGTCACCCTCTGGGAAACTTGAATTGGTTTGTTACTGTGACAGCGATTTTGATGAGGACATATGTGACAGGAGGTCAACCTCAGGAATCCTAATAATGTACAGTGGCACACTGGTGCACTGAAAGACTAAAAACAGAGTTCTGTGGCCACTTCAACTACAGAAGCAGAGTATGGAAGTCTCTCATATCTGTGCAGTGAACTGACTTGATACACACAACTGGTAAGGGATCTCGGTGTGGACATACCAATCCCTGTAACGGTATTTGATGATTCCCAGGCATGCATCTGCATGGCCAGTAATGATAAAGCCAGGGAGCGAACCAAGCATGTAGATGTCAAATACCAGAATGTGAAACAAACAGTATAGAGTGGTGTGATCAGATTAGAATATTGTCAATCTGAGGAGAATGTGGCAGATGTGCTCACAAAACCACTCACCACTGGGAAGCACATGCTTAGGAAACTGGGAATGGTTGAGTGTGGAGTGTAAAGCTGCTGATCCACTACACAGGAAAAGGAAGGGTGTCAAGGTTGTTGCCAGGCAGGCAAAGTTTTCTTATGAGTAGATGGCAGAAGGAAGAGGCAGTGTGGCCAGACAGCCAGGTGCAAGGCCAGCAGGATTGTTATGGCTATGTCTTGTGTATTAGAGAAAGCCACATGCCAGAGCACTGATTGGGTCACCCCACTTGTTCCAGGGTGACAAGGTAGCTTAAAAAGGCTGGTGTTTTTAAAAAAAATTGATGCCACCACATGTCAAGGCCCCTCATGTATTTGTTCTACAGTGGGTTGCTTCAGTTGTCAACATGGTACAAGAATACTCATAGTGGAAAAATCCGTATCCTATAGTCAGACTGTGTATTTTAGGACTGAATAAATGCCCCTTACAGGCATCTCCATTTTTAAAATTCATCTTTTCCTCTCAGAATTCTGCCTGCATTTTGGTAAGGAAAGCAATTTGCCATTTATTTGTCTTCTCCCCAACTATTTTTATCCCATAAAATGGCTTTTTCTAAATATGAAGTCACCAGAAGGCAGCAGGTTTGGGGCAAAATCCCCACTTGGCCTATATGGAGGGAGGGGAGCATTTTGAGTGAGAAAAATAAAATGCAGGATGCAGGGCTGTTGTGAGGGAAAAAATAAAGGCCATATAGGCTGACCTAGGTTCCCTACAGAAATGGTAGGATGAAAATAAAATGCAAAATTATGAGCTAATTTCTGTCAGTATTGCCTTGCCCAGCACAACTGAAACTGAGAAAACTGGAACAATACTAAATGACACTGGCTGTAAGACTAAGCATTTTATATTTTTATGATGGTTCAAAACTCTTCAAAGAGATAATAATTTCTGGTAGCGGCTAAGGCATCCTTGAAGCCTTCCAGTTACGTGGGCGAAGACAATATATTTGAAATTAATTTGATACAAATAGAAATCCTTCTGACTGTCATCTTCAATTTCCTGGTTAACATGTTGACTTCTGCCAGTGACTCGGAGCCATGACAGAGATGTGCTGTCAGGTACAAATGTCCTCTCAGAGTCTCTTTTTCCACGGTTACACAGCGTTAACCTTACGAGCTTGTCAGTTACCTTGAATAACTGCGTTATTTGCAGTTACATAATCTTAGCTTTGGGTATAGCCTTTAATTTGTGAGAGAATTTGTAGTGTTCTCAGAAATGATGTGGGGACATGACTTAAAAACTCTCTGGTCCTTCCTTTTCGTCAACCTTTAAATTAGATCTCGAGGGAGCCAATTCTATTGCATGTTAGGCTATGCCTTCATGTTTCTGACATTAGCTGATTTTAAATGCAAATTAAAAATAAAAGTATATTGTCGGAAGGCTGGTCTAATCATTTTGCTTAAAGTAAAGAACTGTTGAGATGAAAATGTTGGATAGCTGCTGGGGACTGCAATTAAATATTGTTTTATTAAAGTAATCTGTATGTTATTTGTTATTTGGCTGATCTGACTGTTTTTAAACTGTGAGGCAGAACAGCAAACATGGGAACATGATGGAGACAGAGTTCTGGCTCTTATATATTGACATATAAAGTGACTATGATTAAGGCAGGTGAAATGTGTGTCAAGGGCAGACTTTTATTTTACAAAGACCCCAGGGGAGATTTATGAAACTCACTGTGGGGTTCCTGGGAGACCTGAAGTGTCTTTCTTTAAGGCTGAAATGCAGCTTGCTTTATTTATTTAAATATTTATATTTTAAAATAAATTCCCTCCTCTTCACTATACTGAATGACAGCTATTTACTTGATTAGTCTTTCCAACTGAATGTGTTTTTCACAGATCTGTTGGGCACAAACCCAACTGTCTCTAGCCGGTATGGCCAAAGACTATGTTGGTGGGGGTGATGGGGGTTGTAGTCAAATACACCCAGAGACCAATGAATTGAGTCAGGCTGCAGTAGACTGTAAGCTCTGTGAAGAACAACACATGCTGAAAGTCTTGCAGAATAAATAATTTATTTTTTAATGTTTTGCCTCTAGAGAAGATCCATAATAACGAGTTCCAGAAAAGAGTACGCCATAATAATGAGTTGGGTCTGTTCTTGAATCCTCACTTTCTCTTCCATCTCCATGTCTCTCAATACTCTGAGGATCAGTCCTCTGGAAGAGAATGTGACAAAGCTTTTCAGGCTGTTGTAGGACAGGGGAATTGGATGAAATCAGCAAGATGGCCATACACTTGTGGAAGTGCCTTTCCACTTGTAAAAGACATCTCTGGATCCAAGCCAAAGAATATAGGGGAAAAAAATTAAAGAGATGAATTTCAGCTGACATATGTGATGGAAACGGTTAAGCTTATTACCTAAGGTTATTAATAAGGCATAAGACATGAGCTAGGAGAGGTTACAGTAGTTTGCTTTTGCCCAAACCTACTGGGAAGGTCAAAATTCTGCCTAATGCTCTCTTCTCCTTTATGGATACTGAGTGTAACCTACTTCTGCACTTTGCAACAAATGAAGTAAGCTGAGAAACGGGGGAAAAGTGGGAGGAGAAAAAAGAACTTGGACATTTTGAAAGTAGCTGAAAAAATGGGACAAGTGAGGATTAAGTAGGATGGTTCTTGCCAAAATGGGACAGTTGTAGGGTATGGTACAGTCTGACGCTTGAATATGGTAGAAACTTGGGAAATGGATTTTATAAGCAGAAAATATTCTTTCTCTCCACAAACACTTTTGAAGCTCTTTGTAAATATTAATGAGTGAAGCAAAGAGCTGAGAACAGATAAAACTCAATTCTATTTATCTCCAGCATTGCTTCACAACAGGAACAAGAAAGGTAGCTAGCATAGCCACAAAGCATCAGATACCAATGTTATAATTCCTTTATTAAATTCCAGGAATTAAATATATATTTCAAGGACAAATTTCTCAGAGGACTGAAAGCAGATCTGCTGGAAGTTATCAAGGCACTAAATAAATACTTTATACATATTTTATGCTATCCTCCCCCCTTTTTTTTTTCAAGAAAGGAGAGCGAAAAAAGGAGAGGGAGACATGTATAGCCTGTAGGCCCTACACTGAGAAACAGCAGTGGAACAAAATTAAATTTTCAGTGCCCTCAAAGATTCCATCCAATTATAAAGTGAACATTTTTAAAACTTTTACATTTGTAATAAGGCCTGAGCAGCTAAAGGAAAGCTGAGTTAATCACAACCGTTCCAATTTTCTATCTCCACAGACTGCATTCGACCAAAACTACAGTTTGCTTGGCCTAATAGTGGAATGAGAAAGTGGTACAGGATTGTTAAATGATATTTAGCTTCATTCTCAAATAGTTGTTTCTGAGCCAAAGCGATCAACATTTTTTAATCCACTTTTGTGTAGCAGGCAAACGGACCATGAAACCAATTTGCAAAACCGTCTTCTGAGCACAATTTAGTTGAAGAACATAAAGAGGGAAAAGTACTGGCTAATAACAGTAACCAAGTCTGAGGCATTCTTCTTACAAATCACTTCACTCTGTACTGGAGACTTGGGGGCTTGCATAATAAATGTGCACTTGCTTCCTCATTTTGCTGCTCACAGGTTGCACATTTTCTCCTTAAGGAAGCAATTTGAAGTGAGGATACTGCATACACTGCAGCACTCAAAGGGCACCCTTTCTTGCTAGTAATAAAGTACGACTCTCCTCTTCCCTTCCACCAATAATTCACACAAGGCTGTTCTGATTTACTTTACGGAATGACATACCTGGAATGACATACCTTGAACATCATGGACACAATGTAATTCTTGGGTCAGCTTTTAGGGTGGCCCTGTGTCCTTCTTTCCAAGGGACAGCTGTTTATCTCAAGAGCTGTCAGAGGACAGTTCTCTACTTCACACGTGGACAAAGTATGGCCACCACAGCCATTTTTGTGGATGCCAAGGGTCAATTTTTTTTTGTTCCCAAATGCCTTCTTCCTCTCACTTCCTGTTGTTAAAAAAACCCCTCTCCTGTGCATAAAATGGGCCAGAGGGGGATGAAAACATGGCTAAAAAAATTGTTCCCCACATCCCCTAGAGTTCATGCAGGAACCAACTTTTTAATTTTTTTTTGTAGGAGGTGTGGCCCTCCTGGGTCTCCTAGTGCACAAATGAAGCCCTTAGCTCCCCATGACTTCCAACTCCACTTTCCTTGAAGGTATTCTCTGTGTATATTCCAACTCTAGTTTAAAGGTAACAAACCAAAAGAAGCATAAATGAATAAACAAATCCACAGCAAATTCAAGTGCAGATCCTTATATAAGTAAGCTTCATCCAAACATAAGAGGGAAGCATCAGCAGAAGTGATAAAACCTCAAGGTTCACAAAAGATGTAATATTTAAGAGAAAGAAATCTTAAGGATGCACCCATTTCCTTTTGTAGGAAAAAAAGCTTGTAGAAGAAAATACACTGATTTTCTTGTGTTCCTTTAGAAATTCTGAATCTATGGAGGAATTTCTTGTCATAAGGCTGCCTCAACTATATAATTTTCTAGAAATTAGCAAACCTAATTTTTGCACCATATGGCTATGGGATGGAAAACCAAGGATTCTCGAGAATGACATAGTGTGACTCAAATGTCTATACCTGGGTAGCAGACGCAGTAGAGATCACAGAGCCCTTCTGTTTCTGGATGTGCAAACAGAAGTGCCTATTGTCCACAAGATAAAAGAATTTTATGTCAGTTACATGGCTTTACGGTTTTCTATGGAAGGCCTCCCCAAAGCTTAGGCAGACTCTGCACACTGAAAAATAGATTGTGGCATCCCATTCATCAAGGATGGTTTCTTTACTAAACCTTGCAGCCGAGACTTTTTCCACAACTATGCTCTTATTCCTCCTTGTTGACAATCTCCAAAGTAGAGAGTTAATGCTTTCATTTTACATATAGGATACGGAAATCAAAGCTGTTCAAATGTTACCTGGAGAAATCAAAGATCAAACAAGGACCTGAATGCCAATCTCCCTCCTAAACTCTCTCAGTCCCTGGAGTCCCCTGTCCCATCCACATATTATGTACTACCTAGTACCAGATTCCCTTTTTCCTTAACAAAAAGCAGGGAAACCATTCTCACCTGGGTAGATACACCTCTACTTTCTGCTTCTTCACAGAGCTTGCCCATTCCTCAATCAACTGGGCTTTGACCAGAGGTTCCAGCGTGGCCAGTGGAACCTCCTGCCTGGAAAGAACGATCATCATACTCATCTCATCCCCCTCGTAGGGTATTTCCAGAACTTGATAGATGCCCCCTGCTTCGTTGGAGCCATCGCTGAATTCTCCTAAAAGATAATAATTTGATTCTTTTTTACTTGTTCTTAAATTCATACGCTGCTTTCCCATCAAGAATAGGCTGGTTTAAGCCAGACTATGACACTGGTTTATTATTTTGGATCAGTATTTATGAAAATCAGTATTTAAATTTAAAAGCCCCTCAACAATATGTACCACTGCATTTTAAAACCTTTCAGGTATTTTGGGTGTAAATGATTTACAGGATTCTATCAAGGAGACTTTAGACCCAACGACTCTGTTCAGACATAATATGAAACCATGGTAAGGAACTTTAGGCCTGGGTCTCAACTGGCTCTGTAAAGTTTTCCAGGTGGTCTCACCTCCTATTGTCTGACACCATAATTACCCAGTTTTTGTAAAGTTTTTAAAGAGTGCTAAAAAACCAAAGAGAGCCAGCATGGTATAGTCATTTGAAGATTGGACTACGACCTAGAAGGGCAAGTTTCAATTCTCAGTTTCCCACCCAGCCATGGAAAACCACTGGGTAACCTTGGGTGTGTCATACACATTCAGCCCCCCAGAAAATCCCATGACAGGTTTGCCTTAGGGTCACCATAACTTGTAAAAAACTTGAAGGTACACAATGACAACAATAACCAAAATGATTCTCCAAGGGTTTTGTAACTGATTGTAAGAACTGTAAGACAAAATAGGCAGTTGTTTTTGGTCCTACTCTTGCTTTAGGCCCTGCCAATGTACCATATGAAAAAGTCTTTGAAACTGAATTCAGCCTTTACGTTGAAAGAAATTCCCCACCCTGTTTTGTGAATGGTTTCCATGGCTTCAGTGTTCAGACCAGCTATATAACAGGAAACCATGGTTTATATCTGGTCTTCTGTTTTTGTTGCCATGGTGCTCATTTTGTAACTCTGCAAGTTCAGTTCTGCCTTCCGTGGTGCAGTTGTCTTTTGAGGTGAAGCAATGTTCTAAACTGTGGTTTGCCAGTCATCTATGAATTCAGACATAAATAGCAGACTGGCTAGTATAAACATGATTTGCAAACCATGGTTAGATAGAGGGCAAGCTTGTGTTCAGATAAGGAATGTGCTTCTGATTATTGTTCTCCGCCTGCCAGAAGAACATCTTCAAAAATAATGTGGTTTTCCAATATGTTTTTGCAGAAGAGAAAATGTCCCCTCACTCCACAGTCACTGGTTTCCTGTTTTCTCAGATGTGGCCAGGTAGTACCTCTGGAGAAAGCAGAGGGAAGATGAGGACTGTTGTCTGGCTATGTTCAGATAACTAGTGCACAATGATGGCATCATTTGCTGGGACTTCTGGAGGACCTGGAGTTGATCCTGGAAGATGTCTGCGATATTGTGCATGAGCTATTGGGATATTGCCAGACAAGCCTCTCAGCTTTCATCCCTTCCAGCAGCCATTACATGGCCAGTGGGAGAGACAGAAAAACAGTTTGTGTGTGGGGGATAGTGATATAGACTTGAGTAATTTGACTCAGGCTCAAGTCAGACTCAAGTCGCTTCAGTGATTCAACTCAGACTCGGCAAGAAATGATGGACTGACTTGACTTGTGACTTGTTTATTTTTTAGTGACTGACTTGCTGCCTTTGGTTCAGTTATATAACATGTTCATCTAGAAAACTTACAACTTTGAACAATGCTTCCATCTCTTTTTGCCTACTGGTTATGTGACAATCTGTCTCAAGCCCAAAGGTTGGGCCATTTCTCAGAGAGGAAGAGCAAATGTGTTAGATAATGGGCTTGAGGCTGGGTTGAGGTCTGCTTGGCAGCCTGTCCCTGCTGCATATCAGAGGAACGTTCTAAAACTTTTCCTAAGAGTGGAAAGCAAGACACACTCGCAGAGCACAGGGAAGGATCCTTCCTTCTAATGCTTTTGAAGCTTCAGTAATGGGGAGTAAGAAGGATCCTATTCCACACATCAGAAACTGGCTTCCAGACTTGAGAACTGACTTGAAAAAATCTTGCAAGGACTTCAGACGTGACTTGAGATTTGATTTAAGACTTGGTGTAAAAGACTTAAATACATCACTGGGGATAGTCCTCTGGATCTATTTGAAGACTCAGGCGGGGAGGGGCAGGGGCTTCAGGATTTGTCTCATCAGGGTTTCTCCAATCTCAAAAAGGCTCCTTTTCATTCACATCCCCCAATTCGCTGAGTTGTCAAATATTCTTTCAATCCCTAATTCAGATATTTAAGCAAATTATGGCTTTTCATGTTACTTCAATCCAAACAATACTTTCCATGTCAGAGTAGAGGCCTAACAGTTTCCTTTTGTGCATTTTACAGCACTTGAACCTGAAAGTGGTGTGAAGAAAACAACATGTAAGGTCATCTCTAAAATTGAAGAGGTCTGATTCTGACTTGGCCCTGGATGAAAGGCTGACTGGAATTGCTGTTTTTGGCTCTTTGAGTGACAACTGCGAGGCAGGTGATGGAAATTATAAATAATAGAAAACATATTCATAGTGCTTTCAAGAGTTTGAAGTACTTCACAAGTTGTTATATGCCTTCACATCCACCCCAACTGGCGGTGACACTATAATATGTATTTTTTCCCCCATGGCAAGGTGTATTCAGGTGGTTAACCACTGTCTTTCTTTAAGGCTGAGAGAAAGTGACTTGTCCAAGGTCCCTTACTGGCTTTCCTGGGCTGAGTGGGGATCTGAATCCTGGTCTCCCAGAATATTACTCCAACATTTTAACCACTAGACTATTGTGGCTCTCATGCTTCATGTACATTATCTAAATATAACCTTAACAGCAATCTGTACAGAGAGAAGTCAATCTTAGCCTACCCCATCAGGGCAGCTGATGAAACTGTTGCTACAGGGTCAGTAGACCCACTTCTGGATTTACAGACTTTTCTCCCATGGCTGCCCTTCTGGAGCGTTCTTGTTATTTTTTTAAAACATTTTTATTAAACAAAAAAAGCAAAAGAACAACAACGCTACATAACAGCATATGAAACTATAAATACATAGCAATACAACACAAATAAAAAATACAAAAACACGTAACAAAACTACAAACATTCAACAAAACTATAACAAACAAAAAAGACTACAGATAACTAAAAATTGATTCCTGCCTTTGTTGCGAACAGATGAAATAATGATATCTAACTATTAGTTCTGAAGCATATACCAAAAATTAATAGTTGTTGCTACTCACACTTATCATTATAAATATGCACCTATAAAATTAACTAATGAGCTTTCTTGTTCCTTGACCCCCATCCCAACCAAAGGTTGGTAGCAGCAGAGCTTCTGTACAGAACAGCTGAAGGAGGGGTGGCCAAACAACCAAAAGTAGATCATTCTTCCCTCACAGCAATCGATCTACTGGTTGCCACTGCCCACCATATGGCAGATGAGGGAAAGAAGATGAAAGAGTGGCTTTTCTAAGGCCACCTATTGCATCTAGGCAGAGACAAGATTCCTGAGGTCTCTTAGGGTCCTTTCACACTACACACTCATAGTGCTCTGTTCCACTTTAATGGCCATGGCAACATCCTATGAATCCCAAGGTTTGTAGTACAAACACTAAATTAGTTGGTAGGGAGGTAGAGCTCTCTGGCTGAGATTTCTGAATATTCTACTATAAAATGAAAACTCCAGGATTTCTGAGGATGGAACCATAGCAGCTGAAGTGGAATAATAGCACTATAATGAAGTAGTGTGAAAGGGTCTTTAGACGTTCCTGCTTTAATGAAAACAGTATGCCTGGGCAGAAAGCATGAGAAGATCCCTTTGGAAAACAACCTCTTGTAAGTTCCATTAAAGTGAATAGGTTTTCCCATTTATTCCCAGGGGAATTGGGCAGGAGATGCGCCTAATACTTTGTGTGAATTGACATGAAGTGCTGAAGAAGGGAACAGTGTACAGCAGTGAATATTCTCCCCACTCCCAAACCAAGTCTGAGTCAGCCAGTTAGAAAAAAAGCATGGGCTCATTTACTTACCATAATAAAATTCTCCCTGCTGATACATCATTGGAATTTGCACTTCACTTTCATCATCTTTAGTGAAAGAGAACGTTCTTGTATTTTCTGGCCTGAACTGAGACTTCCAATTTCCCTTAAAGTAGATTGCATTGACGAGAGCCAAGTGAGTAAGAGTGCTGAAATCCCTTGCTGACACAAAATCTTTGATCATGTCTGTGAGATGAAAGGAGAGAGAAGGAGCGCATCAATTGGCATGTCTAATTGAACATTTAAAGCAAAGCTTACCCAGCCTGAAAAATACAAGAAAACAAAAACAACTTATAAGTAATATTTAATTTTCAATTGAGAAGTTCCTCCTCAGATCCCTACATTAAACTGTCAAGAGTATCGGTGGCAAAAGAAACTAATGTATGCAGATCAAGCGATGGAATAAATACTTATACCAGTCAATCATTTTCTGAAATATTGCCATTAACACAACAAAACTTGACCTATGCTAAGCAACTAAGGATCTAATTGATGTTAAAAGCCTCTGCCTTGGACAATTAACTTTACAGAGCTAAGATGGAGGAGCCCAGTGCTGAGCAGGCACAGCCACGGCTATCAACAAGGATATTAGGAAGAACACCCCAGGTACATTGTGCCTATACCAGGACAGATTACAGGTAGAGGAACTGATTAGCCCTAACCACACTGTTTCACTGTACTCCTTTGAAAGTAGCAGCCTGTCAGTCCAGAAGGAATCAGGTGACTGGAATTAATAGTGCTCCTGCTTGGACCTTGAAAAAAATGCCTTTTTTGGAGTACACCTCCCACAATTCTCCAATGAACATGGCTGCTGGGAGTTCTAGGAACTGTAGTCCTAAAAGTAACTTTTCCAAGCTCTATTCCTATGAGCCACATATATTTGTGTACAGTGCTAGCCTTGCCTCCTTGGTCTGAGAAATCCTTCACTGAGTGAGAGTCACTGAAGCTCAGTGCAACCTAGGAATTTGAGGGATGGTCTTTGAGTCCATGTTGCCTGCCTCCAGTGCTTTGAACCCCTGGCTGCCTGCTCCAGAATCTGACAATTTGACTGGATAGGTTCCTATATTGGGCTGGGCTTCAATTATCTTAATTCATCAAAGAACTTCTCAAACTGGAGAGTCGAGGTTACCACGATAAACACCCAAACATGTGAGAGAGTGCTAATATAGGAGAGTTTGGAAAGGCTGCTTTTGGGACTACAACTTTCCCCCATGCAAAGGCATATCTAGGGTGGGGCAAGTAGCATATGTGCTCTGGGCGCCAATGCTAGGAGGGGCACAAAAAAGACATGCATGTAGGGGTGGAGAGTGGGGGTATGGGTAAGAAGGTAGTAATGCAACTTCCTTGCTGTAGTAGATGCTGTTCAGGCTAGATATACCACTGTCCTCTCCCACCCCCTCTGTGACTGGGCTGTGTGGATATGGCTTCACCAAAGATGGAAAAAGAGAACTAGAGAAGGAGGAAGAAGAGGAGGAGGAAAAGCAGCAGTGAATTTTCTATTTGTGGAAACTCAGGTCTCAACCTCATATGAATGTCAAATGCAGTACTTTAATTTTCTTCCACAAGACAGTTCACAATTAGAACTTCACTAGGCTTTGGCTCTTAGGTGTTTCTGTTGACTACGCTTTCACAACTACTACTAGAAAGGTGGCATCTTCTCTATGTTTTCCATTAGCATAATGCTGGTCACAGCCTTATATGTCAAGCAACATCTCTCTGTCTTATGCTAAATCGCTCTACTGAGAGTCTTCCATCTTCAGAGAATTTTAAAACAAATTTGATGTAAGACATATATAGAACAACAATGTATGACACACAAAACAACAATGCAGGGCAGACAGAATGATGCCACGGGCTGGAGGCATTGTTGCCACAGACACATGTTTTGGTTACTCCATTTTATCTAGGCAACATCTCACAAGCTATAAAGCTAATAACTGAGTAATGAACAGAGTAAACATCTCAGCAGCTATCCCACTGACATTTGCTCAAGGAAGGCAAGATAAATCTTACATCTGTTCACAAGTCATGAGAGGCTTGTTAGCCAAGTATAGCAGCTGCCATGACCACACTCCTAAGCAAGTCACTCCAATTAAAACATATTGACTCCTACCTGGTGATGCCAACTAAGAATGGGTTTGCTTGCTTTTATGGTATCATAATTTGGACTTTGGAATTCTGCAGTGACAGTGACTGACCAAGTAAATGTATTAGATTTCATAGATTTTTATAGATGAGTTCCTGCATATTACTTGGGATAATGCAAGTTGCAACAGTCAGAAAAACCCAAATATAGTTCTTGATCCAAACAACCCTAAATATCTGAGTACATCTCTGGACATCTGTATACAGGAAGCCCCCACTTTCTGATGTCCTGTTATCTGATGACTCACTCTCTTGACATTTCAATCTAAAGACAAGTTCTATTAATCTGATGGGGGTTCTGCTCTTTCATCAGTTCTTCTTGCCCATGAAGGCTTGCTGAAACCGCTCATGTGAATGTACTGCTTGCAAAGCAAGCTGTAAGGGAGGGAAAAGGTGCTAAGCTGGCTAAGAGCCTTTGCAAGCAGTTTGTGAATGGCTGGTAACAAGTGAGCCTCCGTAAGTCCTTCATGCTTCCACAGTACAGTATACGGCAAGTACATCAATTCTACTTTTCAACCAATTCTGTTTTCTGACAGTGCTCCAGTCCCTAACCTAACAGCTAAGTGGGGGAAGCCTGTACATATTTCATTTTCTTGCACTGCCTCCCTTCCATGAAAAAAATATGGGTGAAATCAGATGAGCCCGAGAGACGCTCTTGCCCACATAAGATTATAGTCCTTTTCAAATCTCTATGTTGGCTCTGAATCGTCTTTCACAACAATTACAAAACTCTAGTCTTTATTAATAAAGACATATTGCTATTTTATCAAAATCCAAAGGTAGCAAATACATTTATTAAGATCAACTATAAACTCACAAAAAGTTTAATCTTTTAAAAGAGATACTTTAGCCGTGAATTCCTGGACTGATAGGAGATTGGATAAAATAGTCCTTGTGGTCTTTTTGAAATCTTTGGCCATTTCCACATGGGGGTAAAACCCCGCGTTGAGATGATCGGAGATGGAGGTCGTTCACACCGTGGGGCGATCTAGTGCAGTTGGAAAAGGTGAGGCTCCACACCTCCAACCGCTCTAGTGCAGCCGCAAGGGTGGCGCTGCAAGTTTTTTAAAAAGCACCTTCCCAGGTGGTTTTTATGAAACTCGCCTGCACTAATCTGCGGCTGCTCCCGGTGTGAATCTGCAGAGATGCGTTAGTGCGTCTCTGCAGATCTTCCCCGGGGGCGGGCTTCCGGCTGGTGCGCTGCCCTGATTGGCGGAGCACCGCCGGAAGCCGCCAGCCGCCATTTTGGGTGCCGCTGAACGCCGCCGAAATTCGGAGGCGTGTGGAGCAGCGGAGCCGCGCTCCCCGCAGGGGCGGAGCAGGAGCGGAGCAAAACGCACGCAGGTAATCTCCGCCCCTGTGTGCGCTGCCCCGTTTCGGCTCCCCCATGTGTGAAAAGGGCCTTTGACTCTATATGTGAGCTTAAGAGTTCTCCTAGATTCTTTATTCAGACTAGGTAGTTAAAAAAATGGTGGGTACAGAAAAACATGGACTTGCATGCTTCTCTCTGCCCCCCCCTTTTTACCATGCAGTCTGATGGAGAGTTCTTGATAACCTGAAACCTTTCACACTTTGTGAATTTATAGCTGATCCTAATAATGTTTTTACCCAGCTGTTTTATACCTCTGGATCAACATGGCATATTTCTTTCCATTCCTATTGTTGCTTTAGTACTGGAAAATGGTGGACAGGTAGGTGGACATATGATTGGTTGACTAGCTGATCTGAGATATGTGAAAATATCAAAAGTGTGGATTATAAACCTTTATCTAAGTATATATCTGTAGCCTCGCCCCAACTCCCCCCCCTGCATTTATATTCTGCACTTTTGTTTTATTGTCTTTTTAATTCAGTTTTGCTACCTTCAGCATACTTAAGTCTCCTGTTCCCTTAAGTAACACTAATCATTCTCTCTCGCGACCCCTCCTAAACCAGGAGCTGGAGAAAGAATATTTACATGGTGCTATCCATTATCTGCCTTAAAAATAAGCACTCATCCCTCCCTTCTCTTGAGAAGTCTTTGGAGCAAGTCCTCTAGACATTACCCACAACTGCACTAGTGTCTAGGTATGAATAATTCCTCTGATTTATATTCTCCTCATGTTAATTTTGCATCTCTATCTCCTCTACTGCTGAGATTTAAACTGTACAGTTGGGACAGCAGGTATGTTTTCCTTGTGCAAGCCCTGTATGTTCCAAGTTCTGTGATAGAACTATATAAAAAATAGCACTGATTTGGCTGTTCAAAACTCAAAAATTGTGACAAGAACAGCATATTCTTCATACTTTAGTAGGTAGTCAACCATCCATGCATCCTCATACACAAACAAAATGGAGAAATGTTATTTACATAAGCACAAAATTGCAGAGTATAATAGACACTTTTCAAATGCATCAAAAGGAAAAAAATAGGCACTCTGCAGAAATTTGTATCTAAGCATCTGTTGCACAGAAAGGTCACCTTTGTGGCAGGTCAATGAGCTGTGCAATAAAAGCATTCACACCAATTGTTAAAAATGTTCAGGAACTTTTTCCAAGGTTTTGCAGACAACGGTTTTGTGTAATATGCAGAAGTACTAATTTTGAAACAGAAGAAAATACTAAATTAAATGAAACTCTTGCTGATATTCCCCCTCCATTAACATAATCCACAAAACCATCCCAGCTTCTCTGAAAATGCATTTTCTGACATCAAGGGTCTTCAGAAAAAATGTTTACAGACTTGTCAACAGAGTAAATGAAAACACTGATTAAACAGCTGCCTTTAAGCCTGTCAATTAAATTGGGTGTGAACGCTACTGCAGATAGCTAATAATTGTTAATGTGAGGAGAGTCAGGTAGAATCATGCAGAAAAAAATGAAGCAGGCTTGTTATTGCTGTGTGCCTTCAAGTCATTTCTTACTTATGGCAACCTTGAAACAACCCTCTCATGCGATTCTCTTGGCAAATTTGGTCAAGGTTAGTTTGCCATGTCTTCCTATGAGGCTGAGAGAGTATGATTTGCTCAGAGTCACCCAGTAGGCTTCCATGGTCAAGCAGTGATTCAAATTCTGGTCTCCCAGAGTCCTAGTCCAACATTAAACCATGCTGGCTCTTGGCAAAGCAGGTTTACACATCACTGATTTGAGTGGGACCTAAATACCAGTTATGTGCTTTAGTCTTGTGTTGGAAATGTTAACTCCATTTATCATCTTGATTCAGCAGTTCTGGTGGGCTCATACAAGCTCTTTATGCAACCCCAGAATGCTGTACAACACTGCCCAAGTCCAAAATACTGTACAAGCAAGCCAGTTAAAAGCTATTTTCTAACATGGAACATTTAAGCTGTACAATAACGGTGTGATTGCTCTATGCACTTCTTGTCCTCTCAATTAAGTAAGCAGAGAATGCCCTCTTGGGGAGTGGCTTGGGGAAAGGACAGAGCTTGCAGAGGGGTAGGGATTTGCTAGAAACCTCTATGGGCCAGTTGGGTAACTCCTGCAGGATGCATTGGGCCTGGAGAGGGAACTAAGATGGTGACATAAAAGTTTGTTTTGTTCTGTGCTCTGTAGCTTATTTTCCCTCCTTTAATTCCTCTCAATTGTTTTAATTGCTCCAAGTAGGTGTATTTGTGTGATCTCCTTTAAATTGCTCATCTTGTACAGTGACTTTTGTTTTATTTCTCCCATCTTTGGGATATCATGAAAGCTTAGATGTTTTATTTATTTTAGTTGCTATGAGCCCATGCTTTAATAGGGAGTCACTTTTAGATTTCAGCAGTTTCAGTTCGTGGTTGCAGCTTGGTTTCTTTGTTTTTATCTTTTAGTTGTGACTCTAACAGAAGCAACTGCCATTGTTTATTTTATATATTTTTTTAACTTCTGCCAGTTCTTGCTGAATTCAAGGATAAACTGTAGCAAGGAAAAGACCAGTTGAGAATTGGGCCTAGGGGCTCACAGTGATGTGGGTTTTCGGAAAGAAATAGAACAGGAAAAGTTCAGAAAGCAGTATTCTAAATGAAGTTATCTGTTTTGGAGCATTTCATTTAAATAGTCTATTCAAACATATTCAAAGCATAATGTGGAAATTGTTTCATTGGACTATTGATAATAATGGAAAGACAAGAGCATATAACATTATACATCCCCCCTATTTAACAAAAATTACACCTGAAAGAACAATAATTTTTTTTAAGGACGCATATACAAAGATATATGCCTGATATATCTTAGATTACCAGTTTATTTTTTATTTCTTTTGCTGAGGGATAATTGTACTTTTAAGTTTCACTCACTCTCACTCTGCCCTATTTATCAGTTCCACTTCAAGATGAGAAAAGTTTAAGTCAGTACAACTAAGTGATCGTTCTTTTTCACTATAGCTGGGGTGGACAACTGCTCTGGGTACAGGAACCATTTTACCTCCCAGCACTTGTCTGACAAACTAAACTAGAGAGTTTTAGTGTGCCTAAATTGACATGTTATCATTTTTGGCTGCTATTTAGTTCAATTTTCTTTTCTCTCTCTCTCTCTCCCCCCCCCCGGTGTTTTGTGGAGGTTTAGAGGGTTTTGCAGGGTTAGGGAAAGAAAAGTGCTGCATTCTTAGGCAGTTTTGGCCTGCTTGGGGACAAAAAATTGCCCCCTATTTTTTTCTGGGGCCAGCCAGCTGCAGAGGTCTTCTGAGGGTCCCACCAGCCGCATTCAGCCCATAGGCTGCAGTAAAGGACGGGCGTGAGCCCATGGGCACAAGCACCTTTTCATATTTCATCTTGACTATTTGTACTTGTGACTAAGAAACAAGAGATTTTGCAAAAGAAAAATAAGCTTTAAAATGCATTCATTTGTTAGTCTATTGCTCTAAGTGGTGGGGTTTGTCAATGCCTGTCTTGTCATAAGAATACCTCGAAGTTCATGTCCTATATTTATCCCATGTAACAGGACTGATTGCAATACAACAGCCCAGACAACATTTACTTAGATAGATAAATAGATAGACAGGGAGACGGTGTGGAAAAATTTATGTGGGAAAACGCGCCATCAGAAAATTTTGAGCCCACATGTCTAGGGGCTAGGTCTAGGTCTAACTCTACCCCAATTGTGATGGTACCTGGTCTGAATTATCCTTGATTCTCTTCCAAACTTGGATAAGCTTAACAAAATTAAACTTGGGCATGAATAACTAAATAGAAGCTTCAGCAACTTTTAACAGCTTGATATTCACAGTTGTCATCCTTAGAAAGAGGCCTTTCATATGGATTGATTTGCAGCTGGGCCAAGGCAATGGCTTAAACCACAATGTTATCGTGGCAGTGTTGAGGGCTTCACCACAAAATGATTTAATACTAAGATGTTAATGGTTTAAAAGTTATCTCTCAAATAAGGAAGAACAGTAATTCGGCTGAAAAAGACAACTTTAGCAGCAAGCAATTTAAGACAGTTAACACTGCTGAAATGGATTGATTATGCATAAAGAAAGGAAAACAAAATGAAAGCACATAGAAGAAATAGACGTCTAGGAATCTGTCATTTAATTCTTTCTGTATGGATACATTTATCTTTAAAGACATAAAATGATAAGCACTAATAACAAAGGAAGACTGTTAAAAATGCAGAAACATACTGTTTGTACGGTTCTCCACCCATCTATTGATGTGGCTGGCAGCAGCAACGTTCTGACTGAAATCTACATCTTCAACTTCAGCATTGAAGTATTTTTTCATTAGCTGTAAAAATTTGTCACTGATGTGATATCCTTTCTGTACATAGAGGGAGTTGGCAAGCTTCATCACATACTGGCTGTCCTCAGTAGTTGCCATGTCAGAAAGGTCCTTCAAGAAGGTAAATTCTGCACCTGAAATGAGATTTAGAATACATGTGTGGCAGAATAAGCAAATATCCTGAGACCTTAAAATATCCTACTGTCTTCCCAGGGATGAAGTATAGCAATACTATATACTCTTATATACAAATATTTTATATTTTATATATTGCATATATACAATATTTTAATAAGTATAATTATATGCCTTCAAGTCTGACTTGACTTATGGCAATCCTAAGGTGGACCTATGACAGGGTTTTCTTTGCATAATTTGTTCAGAGAGGATTTACTTTTGCCTCCCTCTGAGGCTGGCAACGTATGAGTTGCCCAAAGTCATCCAGTGGGTTTCCATGGATGAGCAGGAATTCAAACCGTGATGTCCAAAGAGGTAGTCTACTGCTCAAACCACTACACTATGCTGGCTATGTATAATAGGCATGACTCTTTCTCAAATCCTTGGACAGAGAAAAAAATAGATGCAAAGCTTGCCAACCCAAATCTTATGGACACACAAAGCTTCATTTGAGGAGACATTCTTCCCTCTGCAGGGCTAGGAAATGTTTGTTCCATATCAGCTGCAGAGAACTTGCCTCTCTCTTTAAAATAAGTGAAAACCACAAGACACACAGTCTCCAAGGCTCTCGTATTCCCTGAAGCTGCTCCATAAACATCTAAAATGAGTTACAATCCTGCTCTAATACAAAGCAAACTTCCTGTCCAACACGTCTGAGTTTGTTGGAGGGGGACAGAGCAGCCTGTAGAAAGTCTATGGATGTTAGAAAATAACTACCAGAACTTCCAAAGTTGCAAACACTTTCTTTAAAACTTTCCTGCAGCAAGGTCTACATATTTTCATAGCTGAGCCAACTTGTATTTCCTGTTCTTTGTGTGACTCCATCAAAGGTTAAACTCTATTTAGCTCTGATAAAGGGGGAAATACCACCGTGATTTACACCTCGTCTGGCAGTGATAGGCATTCTGCCTTATAATCTCCTAAGTATTCAAACACATGTTACACTCACACCCACTATCCCAGACCACCTTCCCATTAAGGACGCCCTCTAGCTGTCAGTCTTCTGTTCTCTTGTCCGGTCTTTATAAAAGTTATGTCTCACAATCATACCAACAGTTGTTGTCCAAAATGGTAACTTCTCCAAGCTCTGCTTCTATTATGGGCCAAAGATAAAAACAGTATGAATCTACTGTTGTTTTAAATTATTTGAACCATCACAGAAACTGATGCAGTTCCCAGCATGCAAGAATGGAATCTGTTTGCTTGGCTCAGATTTTGGCTAGATAGACAATCATTTGATGTTTTCTTTTTTCCTACTCTGTACTCTGCTTTCTCTCAACCTCTTTGTTCCCCTTATCTTTATAAATAGAACCTGTTCTAAGTCAGATGCTGGAGGCTGAATGTTTACTTTGGAACTGCCTAAGGTATATCTGCCATGAGCCTAGTTGCTCAGGTTATATACTCCAAGATTTCAACAACCTGGGAATTGCAGAATAAGTTGACTAACTGACTGGTTGTCTTCAATGAAGTAGGATTTTGTGAAGAGCGATTCTTCCTCTCATACTATTATGATTTGTAAAGACAGTTTACAAGAAGTTATGTGTTGGGCCCTTTGTCTGGTGAAGCCCAGAGTACTTCTCAACAATCAGGTCAATTCCATAGCCTCAAGTGCTTCCTATATGATTTAGGAAATACAAGCAGGCAGTGGCAGTCAGCCAGGCCATAAAATAATAATAATAAAAAAAAATTAAAAGGAGCAGATCCCAGCTCATTCTATCTCACAGGATAAGTATAAGGCCTTTTTGGCACCGTATATATACTGTATGTTTCATACATACACTGAATGTGGGGAGAATGGCCAAATATTAAAGTGTTTCATGTGCACTACCTTTTGTCGTTGTTATTGTTGTTGAAACAGATGATGGTCAGAATCTTGCTCACCTAGAGCTACATACTCATGACTGTTTTGTATTCATGATCCCTATGTAGCCCTTAGTTTAGGGGACTCATAGTATTTAAGGTAGTGGTTTGAGTGTTGGACGAAGACAATGGTAAACCGAAGTTCAAATCTCCACTTGGCCATAGAAACCCACTGAGTGACCCTGGGCAAGTCACAGTGGAAGGCAAGGGCAACCCCCGTGAACAAATTCTGCAAGAAAAGCCCATGATAGGTTCACCTTTGGGTTGCCATTAGTCAGAAATGACTTGAAGGCTTACCACCACCACCACCACCACCACAACAAAGGGACAACAAACACAACAACAAAAGGAAAAGAAAGTCCACTAGTCCTCATTTATTGGGCAGCAGTCACTACAATCCATGGAAGCCTGTTTCCCTGTTGCTGTGTATTACTGTAACTGCAGGGCTTATGCACTTGTAACTTCCCAACAGGATTCTGGCCATTGTATTTTAACATAACAATTACAATACAGATGGATCAGAGCAAACATCTATCTAGTCCAGAATCTAGATTAACACACTGGCAAACTAGCTGTTTACTAGTGACCCTGAACTCCTCCAAGGTTGTTTTTGTGTCCCTGGATCCCTCCAAAATTCCTGGAGCACCTTTTTTCTAGCCAAATACCAAAATTGTGAATTGCCCCTCCTGGAAGCCTGTAAGAAAGGTGATTCACCTTCTAAATAGGTTGTAGGCCCTGCAAGTATTTAGACCCCCCCCCAAATCAGAAGTGTTTGTCTGTCTTGTGTTTTGGAATTTTTCCATTCCCACAGGACCCAGAAACAGCCAGGGCCACTGCGGTTGCTAACCAGAAGTCCAAATGCAGGCTATGGAGGCAACAGAGGGCTCACCCGTTTTCACTCCCAACTGATGTAGTTTTAAGTGGCCTACTTTCTTTGCATCAGGAGGTTCTGGACAGCAATGGTGGATTCCAGCCACTGGCAGACATTCTGTTATTTTTTTTCTAATCCCCCCTTATGTAAACTACATATCACTGTATCTTACAGCAGCAGCTTCCACAAGTCACTTATACACCATTTGAAGTAATAGCTTATTTTTTCAATTCTACTGACGATCCATGCCATTGGATGGCTCTAATTTCTACTGCAATGTTATTCATTTTTATTATAATTTCCCTCATTATTACAGTCATTTTCAAATTCACAGATATTTATAAATACAAAATCAATCTATTTGAATTAAAATGACAATCTCAAAATATAATAAAAGAGCATTTGCTGGGGGAAAAGAATCTGTTTGCTTGTCTAAATGATTTCTAGTATGTACCATATCCATCAGTTCATCTGTGTAAGTGATTTCTAAGGCCTTAATTAGCCATTGTCTGCGAGAAGGAATTACAGGATTCTTCCAATATCTAATCAACACTATTCTGGTTGCCCCAGTCTCTTCATTCTAATGCTCTTTCAACCTTTACCTTACCCCTTCTACATTTCCTATTCATACACCATCCCTTTTTTCTTTCTTTCTTTTTTAACAAAGAAACAAGGCAAAGAAGCTGAAAATCTAACAGGGAGCATCATGGTTCAATTGACAATCAACCACTTTTATGAACAGGTGCTTATTTACCCATACGTTTCCAGCTTTTCATGGGAGGCTCCAACAGATTTTGCTAAATATTTACAGAATTGTGCCAACTGTTTATAAATTGCTCTGTTCTACAGATCTCATTAAACTCCATCAGACATTTCCTAAAATGTGGCTACTAACTCTGTTCACATAGGGTCAACACCTACCATATCCATGGGGAGAGGGGGAATAATCATGTTGGTGTACTGTTAATGCAAGTGTATTTTAAGATTATAACAGGTGGTTACAATTTCGGTTTCATCCCTGGAAAGAGGCCCACAAAATTTTGCCAGATACTTAGTGGTTCTGTCAGAAAGGGTGCACTAGAACAATATTGGGGAACTTCAGGCCTTGGGATTGAATTCAGCTCTCCTGGAGATCTACTCATGCCCTCTAAACTTCTCTAGATAGATTCTATATCTACATATCGTAGATATCCTTGTAACCAGAAAGGCAGAATGCTGAGAAATGATGTTGCTACACACTGGATGACCTTTAAAAGGCTGTTCTTTTAGGAATGAAATACCCCCAATGTGTGTCAACACAATTCAGACTGTTAATAGCAAATATGCATGTTGCAGAAAATCTAGGCAAAAGGTACCTCTGGTTTTCCATGATGAGCACAGAGGCTGGATAATGTATGTCTTTGGATGACAACTTTTGCAATCTCCCAGTCAACATGGTCATTGGTCAAGTAAGATTTCTAAGCTCTGCATAACAGTGTAAAACTGAGGGCCCAATGATGGGCAAAAGAATGAACAGTAGGCTCCAGAAGTGTGGATGCAAGGAAACAGAGAGAGAAAACATATGTACCACAACAAGAGACTACTACTACTAGTAATGATGAATTCTTTAGCTGCAGTGAAAGCTCTGTTTCTCTGAGAATCATATCTAAATTAAACACATATGTAACAGCCAAACATGTTGATTTAATCCATTTTTAAAGCATATTATATCCATTTATGTGTTCATTCATCACCATTTGTATTTTGCTTTATGAGTGTGTAACTCCCCTTAGGATAGGAAGGTGGATTTTCTTGGCTATGAGGCTATCAGTACCAGGCACAGATTTTTTTTCCTTTATAGTGGGGAAACTAGAATAGGGGTGGGATGGATGCACAGTCCTCTGCAGGGTGCATGATGTTGATGTGATGGCCAAAGCCTGCTAAAATTCCTCTGATGCTTCAAATAGAAACCAAGTGGAGAAATAGCAGGGTAGCAAAGTTCTTTCAGCTGTCCTTTCCATTCATTCCTGGAACTCTGGCTGGCTTTATCCTCCCTGTGCTCACAAGGAAATCATCACAGTTATCTCTGATAATTGATTGGAAATAGCAGAGACAACAGGCTGTACGAATGATATAATAATGGGATCTGAAACTAGAGATATAAATCTTCATAATTTTTGTTCTCACAAGCAAGGAAAATATAATATTATCACTTTTTCCTTGATGTGAGAAAGCTGTTGAAAACTCTGCAGTTTGGGACTTATTCTGTTAAAAAAATGCATTTTTTTTTACACAGAAAACAATATTTCTGTTCAGAAATTTTCTGTACAGAAAATGCTGTACTTTTTGTGCAGGAAATTTTTTTTCTGTACAGATATGCCATTTTCTGTGAGATTATCATCATCACAACTACTATTACTATATCTGAACTGTGAAGTTTCTTGTCCACTCAAGATTCTCCTGTCAGGGATTCCTGGCTTTCAACAAACCCACTTCTCAACCATTATTTTTCAGTATTTTCAAATATTCTTTCCATCCCTACTTTAAACTCCCACGGGCTGTGTCAGCACCACCCATGTGGCAGATCAGTCCACATACTGGAGGTTCCCTCACTGTACTAGAAGTTTGGAAACCATTCCACATTCCTTCTCTGCCTTAAATAGGAAAGATATGCTCAGACTGATTCTAAAAAAAAGTTATATATTGACACATATACTCAAGCTGCAGTTTTTAACTAAATGCATTACAGTCAGTACTCCACATTCACTAGGGTTAGAGGTGCAAGACCCTCACAAAAGTGGAAAAATTGCAAATATCAAAATGTTTCTGTGGGAAGGGGGCTAAGGCATGGTGGGGAAAATGGATACCCAAATCAGGTCAGGACAAGGAGAGGGAAAGGGCGTGGGTTGACATGGCACCCATCTCCTTCCTTGGGTGCGGAGGGACATTGGGAGAGGATTTGTGATGCTGAGAAATTGGGCTGCGAGCTGCTCTTATATGGCCAGGGAGTTGCTGGTGCTGGAAGAGGAGGACCAGAAGTCAGGTTTTTTTTTTTAAAGGACCACATGGTCTGATTGGAGTGGCTGAGAGGTAAGGTTCCCCTGGAAAAGAAGAACCTGATGTGGTGTGGGCAAAGGTTGGAGAAACTCACAAATAAATCTATGAAAGTCAAACCCACAAATCTGAAGGGTGACTCTATTAAAATTGATTTTAAAATTGCCTGATTTTAATCCAGAATGATTTAAATTGCTCTTGCTGATTTATCTGTTTGCTGCCCTGAGATTTCATGATAAAAGGGCACGATAAATTTTTTTTCAATCAATCAATCCAATGTCAATCTTTTCTTTTTTTTAATAGTACATATTGGAGTACCCACTTTCCTTTTTTTCTTCCATTCAGGCATGTAATACTAACACCTACATCAACCTTCTACAACCTGATGTCCTCCAGAAATATTGAACTACGATTGCCATTATGATGAATGGCCAAGGTACCTGGCAACAATGGGAATTGTAGTCCAAACCACTTTGAGGACACCAGGTCAGGAAAATCTAAACTTGGATCCATTAGGTCTGAATACTTCAGGTTAACTAGAACAAATATTATTCTGAAGTTACACAGGGTAACTCCACATCCGTCTACTCAAAAATATATCATATTGAGTCCAAAGGGATTTAATCCCAGGTAATCATGCCTACAATTCCAAACTTTATTTCTTGGGGGAAAGAAATAAAACGTTATCAAAGAAATGCTGTTTGACTGAAAAAATGCATTACCATTTTTCAAACCTTCATATCCCATGGAGTGTCGTATTTCTTTCAGGGTGGAACCATGGGCTCCGAGTTCAACCATTCCCAGGGCAATTGCTATTCCCAGTGGGGAGAAAATAATGTTTTCATCTTCCCCTGTAGCTCTCAGCTGATTGTAAACATTCACTGAAAAGTCTGATATGGTTTCATCAGGGAAACTGGTACTGAAGGCTTCAGTTTGTAAAACAAGCAGAGACAGGAGTCCAAGGAGAAACATTGCTGTGAGAGTTTCAGACCTGGAAAGCAAGTGAGACAGAAGAGAAATTAACTTTATACTGTACTCATAATTGTATCAGTTGGATCATTAAACTCTGTTAAACTAATATATATACAATGTGATAAAAGATGTTTATTTTTTGCCTTTTTTTACTTTATTAAAGCAAACAACCACTATTTTATTATTTACAGTGTCAAGATAATGTACAGTAATATCTCCTCATGATCTTCCAGCACAATATGTACTTGGTTGTTATACTAAGTCAGAAAACTTCTACTGAGAAATCATATACTACATAACTATATATTCACAAATAAGAGAAAAATTAAGAAGTAACTTCAAAAAAGCAAATTAAAGAATGTATGGCTACCTCCAGACCCTGACATCATGTGCAGAGGCAAGATTCATCTTCTGAGCACAAGAGAAGACAGATGGTTTTCCAATGCTGTATTTTTTCTGTGAAACATTTTCCATACCATATCCACCCACACATTTATCCACAGTTATCTAGCCTGCTGGACTACAATCAATCATGTTAGATGGACTAATAGGATATGAATGTCTAGTTTTTCCTCTAAGAAGACAAGAAGTGACAAACCCAGGAGGAACAGACTAAAAGAAGAACGCACTGCTAAACTTTCACAAAATGTCTTGCTTCTTAATCAGTAAAAAGTACCAGGTATTAAGACATAATGTGACAAGTTGCCTATGCCCACAGATCGATATCCATCCTTTAGTGAAAAAGAATGGTTATTTATTTGTACTAAATCAGATTTTTGTCAACTTGAAATTGATCTGATAAGTCAGAGCTTTCCAACCTTTTCTTGTTGGTGACATACTTTTTAGACATGCATCATTTCAGGACATAGTAGTTCAGCTTACTAGCAAACCGGAGGTAAAACTAATCCCTTCATAAGAGATAGAGACACATACATAAATTGTAACAATGAAATGTATGTGGACACAACATATCTAATAAAAACCTTTCATATATTTTTTAAAAACATATGATTTATAAATAATAACATACATTTCCAAGATTGTAGGTGACACACCTAGACACTTCAGGCGACACACTAATGTGTCACGGCACACCATTTGGAAAATCCTGAGATAAGTAGTGCAAAGCAAGAGTGAATGAAACTAGAGGTTTCTAATATATCAGGCACATATCTTTAGGTATTTGGTTTACAAAATATGTTTTTACTTAAATATAAGGGAAGTATAAGCTAGTCTCTTTACTCTATTACAAATATTCCAATAAAATAATTTCCACATAAGTATCTGAATGGGCTTGAATTTAAGAGATAAACCAAATACGCTAAATATTTAGATATTCAGAACTCTGAATATTTTCCTAATTCTACTTTTTCCAGAAAACACTCATCATAGCATGAGAGTGGATTCTACTGATGGCAGTCAGTTTGACTCTGCAGAAGTAGTAATGCCTAGAGCAAACACAGGAGTGTGTGGAAATAAGTGTCATGTGTAATAGGACAGGACATTTGAGTTCCCCATAGTCACATTTCATTGCAGAATCCACACTGAATTATACCAACAATGTAACTGTTCTGTACCCACGTCTCCAAAGCAGTTATAAACAATCTTCCTCAAATTTCAGCCACTTGCAGGTATACTCCCCCTCACTTATATATAACAACAACAATGTCGTCTAGGATAAATGAATGTTTTTATTTATTTATTTGCCAAGGGGATCCTTCTTTTTCCCAGCCAAACTATCAAAAAAAACCTCTATGCTATTCTTGAATGAATCATGAGGTCAAGAAGAAGAAGCTATGTGTTCTCTGACTGCCATTCAAAAATTTCTTCCATTGTTGGAGGGTGGTGAAACTGGTGAAACTCAGCGGGATCAGGAGAGACACCATCCCACAGCAAATTTTAGTTTCACTGTATTTCTCTGATTTTATTACATATTCATTCCATCTTTTTTGAGTGGAACACACTTGATTCCAAATACAGAACCACTCCATTAGAAATGAGAGAATAGTACAATGGAGTTCTCATTGGTGTCAGAAAATACCAACTCAATTAAAGCTTCTTTTCTTTTTTGAAAGTCCTGGTTCACAATGGTTAAAAAGGATGAAAGGGCACTGTTCTATTTTACTTTTTATTGCTATTACTATTTTTAGTTACTGCAGGCACAATATACGGAAAGGCATGATACAAAATGAACAACTAAAGAAAACACTACGGTTGGTATGACCATCAATTGAAAACTGGAGCTCAAAGAATGATTCAGAAAAAATGTATACAAAGTGAAAACTGCCAATTCTAAATATATTCTCTTGGAGTCTGCAGTGGATTGTCTGAAGTTGTGTGAGGTATAGGAACTACCAAGATGATGTAACATGCTTCCTCCATGCAACCTATACCCACATTGCCCCAAACAAACCAACTCTTGACAAATAGCAACAGCAGCTAAGCCAAGAACTAAAGCTCTAAAGAGGTGGGCAACCTTTAGGCCTGGAGACAAGGCTTGGTCTCACTTCTGGCTTGCTTTGGTCACACATACCAGCATCACATGGCCTCTTGAGGGAATTCTGCCCTTGACAGTAGGGAAAAAACCTAAATGGTCCCCTTCGCTTCCTTACACTGCTAACTTGAAAGCACAAGTGACAATCCCTTTGCCTCTCAGTTTCTTCATTTCCCAGTACTGCCAAAAGGCCAAAGTGACGTTGGCCAAAACCATTACAATTTTGGCAGAGTAGCAATATTAATAGGAACTTGCTGGGATGAAGAAAAATACTACTCTCCATTGTTGACTTATTTGTATAGGTAAGTATGCTTTCAAGGACTTCATACAGTCAAAGCCCTCAACGGTGACAAGAAAGGCAACACAGAATGTAGCTGTGACAGGCAGCCCTTATTTCCTGTGCATCAGTTACAAATAATATCTATATGGAGGATGCAGATTTGTTCTCTCTCTTGGTCCCAGAGGGTAGGATCAGGTCTTATGGTTTTAAGTTAAGGGAGAGTGGATTTCACCCAAACATTAGAAGGAAAGTCTCGATAATAACGGAAGTTTAGCAATGGAACTAATTGCCTAGATAGATGGCAGAATGTTTTCTGGATGTGTTCAAAAAGAAGCTGGGCAGCTACCTGCTGGAGATGCTTTAGCTGGAGCATCTGCACTGAGTAGGGGGTTGGACTTGATGACCAATGAGGCCCTTTCTAACTCCATTTCTGCACTACAGTGTTATAGTGCTATTACTCACCTTTCAACACCCTGTGGAATCCTGGGATTTGCATTTTAGGGAGGGGCATTTAGAATTCTCAGCCAGAGGACTCTTTGGTTCTCACTAAACTATAAAACCCAGAATTCCACAGGATGTTAAAAGTGGAATAATAGCACTATGATAATGTAGGGTGGAAATGGCCTATGATTCTATTAGTCCACTGTCAATTAGACCTCTGGTTGAAACCAAACATACAAATGTCAGCTCTTATGGTCACTTTGGATATAACAGGTTTAAGTGTGAATTCAGGAAAGAATATGTACGTTTTGTTTCCTCATGACCCTGTCATCAGGAAGCAACTCCTTGCTAACTTGCATTCAGCAGCAAAGCTGGGTTAATCTTTCTATAATGGGTAAAATAGCCCTTATATCTTATGTTCAGTTTCTATTTTCAGAATTTCTGACTGAATGAAGGCATGCTAGAACTGTGCAGTGCCAATTCTGACTCCAATATCACTGGCCATCTAAAGAGAGTTCAAAGACATGTGCCTATAAAGATGCTTGCATGCCAACGCACAACTTTTGTGCGTCAAGTGCAAGGGTCTAGAAGAATTTTCTAATTCTTCTAGACCTTTGCACTTGATGCACAAAAGTTGTGTGCATCCACTGACATTTGGGGAGAGGTGTGGATCACACAAGCATATAATCCTTGCCATACTTTTTGCATATCCACATTCCGGTGAATGGTTGAAGAAGGTAATCAGTAATTAGAAAGAAGGGGAACTAGAAAAAGATTATCAACCTGGAGAAGAGCCTAATAGACATGGCTAGCATCCTGTTAATTACATATATAAGTCCATCTTACAACTGCGTATGTCTTCTTTTTGTTATCACAAAGGTTGACTTTCTCTTCCAGCCTCTACAATGGCCAAAACCCTAGACTCATGGTTTACTGTGATAGATCCCCTGAATGGTCAGTCCTTGATTGGTGGAATGCAGGGGATCAGAGAACAACCTGGCTACGTTCCTGTAGACAAGATGCAGAATGGTTACATCATCTGCTGAGACCCCAAGAGGATCATGGCAGTTCTTGGTAAAATATACTATTGGTCTGCATCTAACTATGGGGCTTCACACTCTATCAATGGAAGAATTCAGGACGATATTTCAGAAAAACTCTGAGTCTTGGGGGTGGTGAGTTGGGAGTTGTAGAGACACTGGACAGTGCAAGATCTCAGCCACTGAGTGGCTTGTTTCTTCTGTGATATCTGTAGAATCCGCTTTCATTCAATATTGGTAAGTTCAACCTGATGAAAATATCCTAAATGCAGAAGATGAAACCATCACGTTCCCTTGCCTGTAAAGCATGAAAAAGGGACAGTGTCACCATTATGCTATACATCTACGAATCTGTGAAATGTCCCAGTGAAATGTCCTTTGAATAGGATGTGTTTCATTTATGTCTCTTTAGTAGGTCATTTGTGTTCTTCTCTTCAGTGACCTTTTGCAATAACAATACTTAACATTTATCAGTGCAGTACTCTATCAACATTATCCAATTAAATATTGTGACAGCTGAGAGCAGTGTGTAATTAAACATTATTAAATGCATTTTGCAGGTGAAGAAACACAAAGTAACTTAGCTATTTTGTGTGTTTTGGCCACAGCACCAATGAGTACTTGAACCAAATAACAGATAAGGTGTGTGTGTGTGGGGGGGGGGGGAATCAGTTCCTTGGGTGTTATCAGCTCAGACTGAAGCCCACAGAAACAGATGATTCAGCCTTTTCCATGGAAATAATTCCTAGTATACACTAGAATAATTCCTAGTATATAGTTCCACATCCTAATAATTCCTCTCTTGCAGCAGCTGATTTTGCAAAGGAAATTTCTTTTTTTGCATATGGAGGAACATTTATTCAACTAAGTGACTTTCTTCCTGAATACTGAAATTGTACAGTCTAAACCATGGTTTCACCACCTCAGCAGGCATGCTTGCAATTAGGCTTAATTGAATCTGGACTGTTTTGTTTATGTACTATTTCTATACATACCCATTCAATAACATTGTTTTCCAGACATCTTGTAATACAAAATAATAAAGTACAATTTTAAAACACAGTATTTCAAAATATGAATTTGGAACATATAAGGTTTCATCAGAGAGACTAAGAGCAGATAATTAACAAAGGCCATTTCTGCACGGGGCAAGGGAATTGCCCCATGACGCTACTCACCGGACTTTTGAGCTCCCAGGTCCAGTCCACGCTGCTCCAGAGCAGTGCATGGCTGCTGCTCTGCACTGCTCCGGGGATGAAAATGGCGGCTTCCGGTTGGTCGAGGGTCTCGACCAACCACTGAAGCTCGCCAGCCTAAAGCCCGCCCCCAGCAGATCACAGGCTCGCACCAATGCGAGCCTGCGAATCTGCATAAGGGACCAGGCTCGCAGTGGCGCGCTCCATGCTTTTGAAAGACCTGTTTTTAGCGGTCTTTCAAAAGCACGCTGGATGACCACTTGGGGTCGTTCCAGAGCGGGCTGGGGTGCGGATCTACGTTAAGTAGGTCCAACCCAGTCCGCTACCAGGTGCAGATGTCCTCTCTGGAGGACGCTCTGCCCCGTTTTAAAAACCCCGTGTGGAAATGGCCAAACTTAAAGCACCTAAGGTGGATTCTAGAGACTAAAAAGACATCCTTTTAACAAAAGGTATACAAGATTTTTTTTAAAATGGTTTACCAAGGACCAAAAGAGTCATTAAAGAATGTCAGGGTAGCACCTTTTAAAGGGTGTTTCATATCCAGGACATTGCTACTGCACATATCTCTTCTGCAAGCAACTTACATGATTTACTTTATTATTTGTTTACTTAATGTATAGTCTGCCTTTCTTCTGGCATGAGATTCAAGGTGGCTAACAACTATTTAAAACAAAAGTACAATAAAAAAAACCTATTAATACAAAAATTAAAAGAAAACCAAACCATGCTTCTGTTTACAACACACAAGTTAAAAACAATTTTACAAAACACATTTAACTCAAAATAAAATAAAAACTCAACAACCCCACTGGCACCAAAAGCTATATTTGCTGCAACAAATAAAAGAAAATGTCTGTATAAATAAGAAGGTCTCAGTCTGCTGTTGGAAAGATGGCAGGAAGGGGACAATCACACCTCTTTCATTTGGAAGAGCCACCTAAAGAGTATTTCTAAGTCGGGTAGTTTGTACATGGGAGAAAGTCATTGTTCAAGGATCCTGCTTCTAACCTACTGTGGGCTTTGAAGCTCAAAATCAACATTTTGAATAGAATATGAAGGGGGGAGGAGCTACCTGCGATGGCAAAAGGAGGCTAATTATTCTTCTCTCCGAGCAGACAACTATAAATAA